>CABHPH010151374.1:2002-50449 GCA_902168325.1 Peromyscus nudipes | reverse complement strand
AGGAAGGAAAAGGAGGAAGGAAGGAAGAATGGATTCCTAATGATATCCTGATATACTCATAGTTGAGTGCCTAGCCCAATAGTCATCAGAGAGACTTCAATCAGCAGCTGATGAGAGCAGATGCAGAGACCCACAGTCAAACAATAAGTGGAACTCAGCAAACCCTCATAAGATGAGGAGGAAGGATTGTAGTAGCCAGGGGAGTCAAGAACACTAGGAGAACCTGGCCTTACAAATCAACTAAGCAGGGCTCATAAGGGCTCACAGAAACTAAAGCCAAAATCATGGAGCCTGCATGGGTCTGCACTCTGCACACATACTGTGGTTGTTTATCTTGTAGTTTTTGTGCAACTTCTAGCAGTGGGAGTGAGGCTGTCTCTGACTCTTTTGCCTGTCCTTGGGACCCTTTTCCTCCTACTGGGTTGCCTTGTCCAGCATTGATTTAAGGGTTTTTTGCCTTGTCTTTATTGCAGATTGTTATGCCATGTTTGGTTGATATCCCTGGAAGGCATGCTCTTTTCTAAAGGAAAATAGAAGAGCAGTGGATCTGGGGATAATGAAAGATGGGGGGTCACAAAGAAGAGTGGAGGAAGGGGAAGCTGTTATCACAAAGTATTATATATGAGAAGAATAAAGAAAAAGAAATAAGAACAAATAAGGTGTAGTCATTCAAAGGCTGGAGAGATGGCTAAACAGATAAAAGCATGGTTGATCTTCTAGAGGACCAGGCTTCAATTTCTTTCACCCACATGATGGCTCACAAAAGGTTAGATATGTGTAATTTAAAATAGTTGGTAGGGCCCTGTCTTGTTCACTTCAAAGGAAATTGTGATTGTTATCTGTCTTGATATTAAATGAACAAGAAGGGTTATATAGTTTAGGGACACTCAAAACAATATTTAAACAAAAGCTTTCCTGCTATTTTAAATAAATGTTATGAACCAGCAAAATAATCTTCCTTCAATTAGTCAAGAAACCTAAGAGGAAATTAAGGTTATATATGTGAGCTTCCACACTTATTACCAAACCTATGCAGTAAAGTTAATAATACAGACAATGGCATAATTTTATTTCACTTTAAAACATGTAAGGACAGTTAAAGATATCATTTCAAGTCAGAAAAAGACAGGTACAATTTCAGAAGATTCAATATACAACCCAGAAACAGAATAAGGCTTGGTCCCTATTCTGTTCCACGTATTCAGTTCAAAATGACACAACCTTTTTTTAGTTAAATTGTATTGTTTGATTTGGTTAAAAGACGGATTTCCATGTGGTTCTTTCATATTCCTTTCATTCTAGTTTTCCTTCCTCCCTGCACCTGTGTATTTGCGTCACACGTGCATGCTGCGCCTGTGCATGTGTACACGCGTGTGTGTGCCCAGGCTTGTTGCTGTTCTTATTTGCATCAACAATGATACTTAACTACTATTTCTCATCAGGTCAAGATGCACTTTTCAATAGTTTAGCATTCAGGACTAGAAAAATACAAAGAAATTGAATGTATTCTATACTATATTTGAAAGAACATTTCAAATTTTAGTATAAAAGAAAATAATGGTGTATATGACATAACATGTTGAAGTCTTGAAATTTCAAGGCATAAGTTAAAATGTCTACTATTTAACTGTTTTCTCATTGCCAAAACAGATTTTAATACTGAAACCAAATCAAAATTCCTATTTCTCTATTCCTTTATTACTGGCCATATTTCCCCACTCTTAGATGTACCAAAATAGATAGATGTTCATTTACAGGGACAACAAAATTTCCAAACAATACTAAAAATATCTGACTAAACATCTCACATCTGAATTTTGAATTCATTGCCATATATTTTGGTACTTTAACATGCCATGAAAATCATTACACACAGAAAGAAGCCATCTGGGTAATAAAACCATCATTGCTATCATAAGTAGTCATCACTTCTGATGAGCACCTATAAATACCATCAGGAAACATGTCTAGCATGGAAATTACACACTGCCTGGCCTTCACAACTGTCATTTCAGGTCTGAAGGCTATTTTCAGGCTCGCCATCACACTCTCAGTGCTAATGCTTTTCACACACTATAAAGTAAAACTTTTTGCAAGCTGTGGAGCCACTCAAGTAACTTGATAGAATTTATGCCTTAATTCCCCTGCTTGTTACAGTGCTCTGGTTTGGTTCTTTCCTTCTTCCTTCCTTTACCTCTTTATGGCCTCAAGTCACCTCATACATTGCTTTTCCTGCCAGTATTCCCTGTAAATGGGTATTTCCTGTCCCAACTCTCCAGCCCCAAATAACCATGCAGAGGCTTATATTAATTATAAATGCTTAGCCAATAGCTCAGGCTTGTTACTAGCTAACTCTTATAATTAATTAACCTATATTTCATTGTATGCTTTGCCATGTGGCCAATGGCCTGTTATCTCATTTTTTACATGTCCTGCTTGCATGGTGGCTCACTGACATCTCTCCTGAATCTGTTCTTTTTCCCATCATTCTCAGTTTTTTTTCCTGCCTAACTTCCTGCCCAGCTACTAGCCTGTCAGCTTTTTATTAACCAATGAAAGTAATATTTATTCATAGTGTAGAAAGGATTGTTCCACAGCATTCCCTCCTTTTGTCTAATTAAAAAGTTTTCAGCATAGCAAGATTATGAACAACAAAAATAGTTATTAAAGATTATAGTTACAATATCCAATCTATTTGTGTTTGGAAAATTAGAGAATATTTTATTATCTATCTTATCTTGGTGAGTCTAAAGTTTTATATCTAATTTACCTTTTATCATAATTAAGAAAAATTATAACTATGACTATCTAGTTTTCAACTCCATCAAAGACCCGAGAAGGATATAATATTACCTGAGTAAACCAGAAGTACAGAGTAAACAACTTCCAAAACTAAGAAATGATAGAAACATTTAGCTCTCTAGAAAGTCATCCAAGGTTCTTCTGTAACATTGGGGTATCCAGCTCTGGCCTATAGGTCTGGCATATCTGATAGATTTTTCCTGTGAAGCAGCGAATTATGAAGGACTGTAATACTTTGTCTTGGCAAAGTTCAGCAGTTACCTTTATCTGTCCTGCTGGTACACTTTGTAGAGTAACTGTCAGCAATTGAGGTAAGGGCAATTTCTTTGCCCACATGTCTACTTTTTGCCATATTGAAAACAAATTCCATACAGTTTCTTTGATGCCCATCATCTTCTCTGAAGTGCACTAGTGCTGGTAGGAGCAGATGTGTCTCACTGTCGTGAAAAACTCTTAAGTTATTAAAACATTTTAAATGCCATATTCTGCAGGTCTTTGAAGTGTTTGAAGATTACCCATCTATCTGAAATATATCTTTGTATATCTCGAAAACCTGACATGATTATAAGTTTGATTATTATAGATGACTATTAAACTGTATTTCTTAATTATAAATTACATTTTTAATTGAGCTGCATAAACATAATACCTTAAATAAGAGTACAGTATAACAAAATTAACTTTATATTTGAATCAATAAACTAAAATCGATACCAATGTAAATTATTTTGAGATTAACTGTTGTATTTTAGATTAAAATAGATTCAAATCTACCATTTTCTCCCATCATTTCTATATCATATCCCTTTTTCTTCTTCTAGAAATAGATTTCTGAATTTAATTTGTTTTTGTCCTTTTTTGACTATGACTAATAACCATTTGTAACAACCCCTCCCAAACAATGACAAATATTCATACTTTATTTTGAGGGGATATGGGAGTTGTTCTCTAGACTACTTCCTGTTGTTTTGGGGATGCTGTTCTCTTTGGAGGACCCTGAGAAAATTTAAGATTATGCTCAAGTCCTGACTGGAGTATTTTGTGAGGGTAGATCATCTCAGCCCATCACCTTGAAGCTGTTCTGGATGTAGAGTTAGAAGGAAACTGTAACAGAGGTGCTCTGAGATGTTGGATCCTCTAGGCCATCCACTCTCATTGGGGATTTTTAAGGGGGTTTTCCTCAATTAAATCTGACTTTTTTCTTAACCCAGAATAAATCCACAGCTTCTCATTTCCTATGGAAGCAAAAGCATGGCCTCTCCCCCAAAGTAACATAACTTTTAACTTAAATTTTGGCTAGCTCAGTCAGTAGAGCATGAAACTCTTAATCTTGGGGTTGTGGATTCAAGACCTCCACTTGATGCCATATGTAAATGGACATTTCCTGTCCAAACTGCCTCATCCCAAATAATCATTCAGAGACTTATATTAATTATAAATTCTTGGCCAATAGCTCAGGCTTATTCCTAGCCAACTCTTACACTTAAATTAACCCACATATCTACTTATAATTTGCCATTTGGCTCATGGCTTGTTATCTCGTTTTCACATGTCCTGCTTGTTCAGCAGCCAGCTGCTATCTCTCCTGACTCTGTCCTCCTTCTTCTCATCATTCTCAGCATTGCTTCCCTACCCAACTTCCTGCCCAACTACCTGCCTGATAGCTTTTTATTCACCAGTGAGAGAAATATGTATTTATAGTGTAGAAAGGATTGTTCCACAGCAATTCCCCACTCTATTTATGAAGCTGCCCCTTTATGTTCTGAATTCCAGGATGCTAAGGTTCTTCATTAATGAGAGAACTTCTGATGAGGACTCCTTCTATCCACCCAAATTCAATTACATATGATTCTCTACCAAGCACGTACTTGGAAGTTGTTTTGAATTTAGTTTTATGGTTATGATATAACTTTTTCCCACCCCCAAGCAAGCTTGATCATCATAATAACAAAAGCTTATTCTAAAACCCATTATCCCCAATAATCGTTTAGTAACCTTCTGAGGTATGAATCAGTTATGAAACCGTTGCCATATTCCATTTACCTCTAAATTTTAAACTCCAATACTGTTGAAAACTAATTTCCAATTACCTTTAAAATATTCAGGAGTGAGAAAATTTTGTACACCTAATAGGTCTTGCACATGGCCCAGATGATTCGAATTGAAGTCTAATGGATGAAATTACAGGCATCCCTTCAAGGTGGTTTACTTATACATGTAGTCAACTCATCCTGTAGCTGGTTTTTGAACCTCTGGTCACTTTTGAGTTGGGTTGTGGAGTTCAGAAATCAAGGGTAAAGGACATCTTCCTCATTGTCAGGATGGAAAGTCAATTTAAGGCTGAAGTTTCTGTTATGTACTCTTCCATTACATTTAACTCTCATTCCTTAGATGATTATTCCTGATTCTTTTCTTATTAGTATTGTCCATGTAGTGAAATAAATGTACAAGAAGCAAATACATATTATTAAAAAATAAAAGCACTCTTTTGTCACCCAATTGTTTTTTTTTTGTTGTTGTTGTCGTAACTTCTTATTTACTCTGGGTCAGGACAAAGGATTGAATATAAGATACTCTACATGCTTGCAAAGAGCTCTACAACTGGACCAAAGTGTTAAAATTCTTTGGATACTTGTTATTTATATTTTTAACATTAAAATCACCTTCAATATAAGCTCTCTTCCTATTCTGAAATTTCTTAGAAGTAAATTTCTAAGAATTAAATGCATAAAATTAATATAAAATTAAAAACTTTTCTAATATGTGTTTCTAGGTTACAAGGATATAATTTTCTCTCCCTGCTAAAACTGTAAATCAAACTATCTTGAAAGTATTCAGTATTATACTTTTAAAAAGCAATTTCTAATTTGATGGGCTTAAATATAAAGTTTTAGTTTAAAATTGTATTATGGGTTTAAATTTTATCTTAATTATAAATACTCATATTTGTAAATATTAATTCAGTTATAATTCTACTTTTGTTAATACCACGATCACAGACATTCCTCAAGGAATATTAACTGAATATCTAGGCAATTTTTGGCATATTATTCCTTGATATACATAAAATAACCAAAGAAGGAACTAAGGGGGTTTCTTTATATTGAAGGATGAGAGCCTAGCCCATTGCTTTTATATAATATAAAAAAAAATTCTACCCAGGTTAAATTTCCAATGCAAAAAATATTTTATCTGATGAATATTACTAGACTAAGACAGTAAGATTTAAATACAAGGTTTTTACAACTGAACTGTCATACTAGATGATTCTATTGGAACCATCACAAGGAACATAAACTTCTACATATATGTCCAGAACTTGTTAGTGACTCACTCCAAAAATGCATACGTAGTTAAGAATTAGGAAATATTCAGACATTTACATTAAAATGGATGTGCTTAGGATGAAAGAAATGACAAAATTATAAAGGATTTAAAGAAACATAATTCAAGAAAGAGTTATTTAAAGCTTTTAAAACATATATACAAACTAAGTTTTTATTCAAAAGAAAATGAGACAGAAAATCTATAAAACTGAAACATGATGCTCAGAAAGTTAGATATAACTATAAAGACAAGACAGGATAAAAACTTCTTAAGACCTCAACAAAAATAATTTTGGAAGGCAAAAGGACTATGCTATTAGAGAACGACTTCAAAGGTGGTAGCAATTTTTTGCGGGGGTGAAGCAAAAGAAGAAAAGAAAATAACAGAAAAAGTATTATAGGCTGAATTGTGCCTTTCCCAAATCTATTTCCAAATATGTCTGGACCTGAGAAACGTTTAAGATGTAACCAAGGTAAAGTTAATTCCTGTGAGGAGATTACAATTCAATATGACTTGTGTCCTTATAAGAGAGATTAGAACAAAGACCACATGTAGAAAGGGTAACATCAAAACACAGGTATAGGATCCTTATCAGTCTGGAAGACAAGGACAGAATTTCCAAATCCAGCCTTGCAGAGACCTTGATCCTGAGCTGCTAACTTCTGTAAGTGTGGGAACATAATATACTGCTATTGTCTCCAATAACCAATCTGTGAATCTTTGTTATAGAAGCCCTTGCAAATTAATTTAAAAAATCAAAACAAATTATCAGATATCTGTGTGAGTGGGCAGATGACTCAGTCAGCAAAGTGTTTGTGGTTTAAATATGAGGATCTGGCCATGCCATCACCAGAGTGGGTCAGTTCAGGCTGTCTCTCGACCATTGCCAGCAGTCTATTGTGGGGGTATCTTTGTGGATTTCTGTGAGTCTCTCTAGCACTTTGCTTCTTCCTATTCTCATGTGGTCTTCATTTACCATGAACATTCCTTGTGTTCCCTCTCTGTTCTTGATCCAGTTGGGATCTCCCGCTCCCCCAAGTTCTCTTTCCCTCCCCCCTTGCCCCTCATTACCCCCACTCACGTCCAGACTGTTCATGTAGATCTCATCCATTTCTCCGTCATTGGGCGATCCCCGTGTCTTTCTTGGGGTCCTGTTTTCCAGGTAGCCTCCCTGGAGTTGTGAATAGCAGTCTAGTCATCTTTGTTTTACATCTAGTATTCTCCTATAAGTGATTACATACCATGTTTGTCTTTCTGAGTCTGGGTTACCTCAGTCAGGATGATTTTTTTCTAGATCCGTCCATTTGCCTGCAAACCTCATGATGTCATTGTTTTTCCTCTGCTGAGTAGTATTCCATTGTGTATATGTACCACATTTTATTTATCCGTTCTTCAGTTGAAGGACATCTAGGTTGTTTCCAGGTTCTGGCTATTACAAACAATGCTGATATGAACATAGCTGAGCAAGTACTCTTGTGGTATGATTGAGCATTCCTTGGGTATATGCCCTAATTGTCATGCTAGAAACCCCATCCAATGACTGAGGGATCTGGAAGCAGAGATCCACGGCTAGGCCCCGGGTGGAGCTCCGGGAGTCCAATTAGTGAGAAAGAGGAGGGTCTAAATGAGCGAGAATTGTTGAGACCAAGGTTGGATAAAGCACAGGAACAAATAGCCAAATGAATGGAAACACATGAACTATGAACCAATGGCTGAGGGGCCCCCAACTGGATCAGGCCCTCTAAATGGGTGAGACAGTTGATTGGCTTGATCTGTTTGGGAAGCATCCAGACAGTGTGCTCATTGCATGAGTTGATTGTTTGAAACCTGGGGCTTATGCAGGGTCGCTTGGCTTGGCTCAGCCTGGGAGGAGGGGACTGGCCCTGCCTGAACTGAGTCTACCAGGTTGATCTCAGTCCTCTGGGAAGGCCTTGCCCTGGAGGAGGTGGGAATGGGGGTGGGGCGGGGGGGAAGGGTAGGAGGGCGGGAGAGGGGAGAACAAGGGAATCCGTGGCTGATATGTAGAACTGAATGGTATTGTAAAATAAAATAAAAATAAATAAGTAAATAAGTAAATAAGTAAATAGATAGATAGATAGATAGATAGATAGATAGATAGATAGATAGATAAATAAATAAATATGAGGATCTGGATTTGACTGCCCAACACTCATGTACAAAAGTTGGGCTGGTGGTACACATTTGTAATCCTGGGTCTGTGAAGGTAGAGACAGGCAGATCCCTGGCATCCACTGGCCATTCTTTACCAGACCAACTAGAAACACTGTCTCAACAAGCAAGACTGTCAATGCCTGAGAAAAAAAACACCTACAGTAGACATCTTGTCACTATGTATGTGCACACTCATGCACACACACACACCCCCCACACACACGCACACACACACACATACACCAAAAAAAACTGTACATATACACATACAAAATTCTTACATCTAACAATCTAAACAACTGTCAACCAAAGCTTTGAGAAGTGCACTTTGTGTATGCAATTTAAGAAATGTCAGTATATCTGGAAATAATTACATGAAGTATATTATGGTGCAGAAAGACAAATACTGCATATATGGGTCCTAACTTGTAATATTTGTGTACGTGTATGCATATATGAATGTAAGTGTTAGCATAGATCATATACATATAAATATATAATATACATATACAAATACATATACCCATACATATGTATATGTAACTACTGAGGCCATTTAGTATTGCTTATATATACATGGCTGACCACATATTAACTAATTAGGGAATTTATCCCTGGATAAAACTGATTCTTCTTCTCTCAGCATCTAATGATTGCCTGCAGCTCTTCATCTTGATCTTCATCATACCATTTCACAAGGGTAGATCCTTGAGAAATTTTCCCTATTGGTATTGTAATTATACAAGTATTGTTTAGCCAACAGTATTGTTAATGTTTCATTGGTGCAACTTCACTGTTGTGTGTAGCAGACACTATATCATAGCAAGTGTTGCAGTCATCTTACTCTTACAATTTTTCATCTCCCATTTCTGTGATTTTCTGTGTGCCTTAGGTGTAGTGGTTGTGTTGTAGATGGATAAAATGTGGTTGGCAACGCCACAGTCACTTATGCTATATTTTGACAAGTTGTGGATCTCTGTCACCATCTGCTGAAAGAGAAAATTCTTATCTGTGGGTGTAAAGATAGGTATTTAGAATACAGTTACATACTATATTTGTTTAAGAAAATGGCAACTGTAGATTCTCTTTTAGGATCTACGACCTCACTGGCAATGAGGAGTCGGATAAGTATGCAGAACGAGACCTGAATTCTTTCCTACTGAGCAATACTTAGGTCCAAGTAGACACCTGTTGATTATCCCCAATATAAAAGTGTCAATATTACTCCACTTGTTATACTTAAAAAGCTAAAATTATATCAACCAAATGACCCAGCATTACCACTCTTTGGCATAAGCTTATACCCATAGGGTTTGACTCAGACATGTTCATTGCTGCTGTATTCATAACAGACATGCAATGAGCAGAACCTGGATATACATTAACTGATAAATAGATAATGAAAAAGTAGTACATGTATACAATATTCAGTTGTAAAGAAAAATAAAATCATCTAATTTGTAGATAAATGAATGCAATTAGAAAATATTATACTAAATTCAGTAACCCATTCCTGGAAAGAAAATCATTATATATTCTCTCTCATCTGTGGTTTCTTGATCAAAATCTTCACTTGTGAATATACTACCTGGAGTAAACCAAGAAGCCAGTAAAGTAGAAAGGTACTGAGGCAGGAATGAGCTCTAGAGAGGAGAAAGTAGGACACAGGTTCTATGAAGGGACAAGGAGAAGAGCGAGAGGATACTTTAACTAGGGGTGGTGCTAATACAGTGAGAGGGAAGAAGCTGAGCTAAAGAATCGTAGTTATCTTTGAAAAGGCTATAGGGAAATATATATATATATATATATATATATATATATGTTAAAGTTATGGCACATGGAGTTAAAAGCCATAGACTAACCAAAGCTCTAGTGTCAAGAAAAAAGAAAAGAAAAACATCCCTTTGAGTTGCTGGTCAGAGACCATAGAAGAGACTCCCAAAGCAATAAAGGATACTGGCATTGCCGTTGGCTTCCCCCCCCCCCCAGAACTTGAGCATAAGATTTTATTTCTGAAGACAACACACTTGGGACACAGAACACGCAAGAATCAACTTTAACCATACATGGATGGCTCCTTCCTGAGGACTAGTTCTCATGGTATCTGAAATTTCTTTGCAAACTGCTAAGGAAGAAAGTAATCACTGGTTCTTCCCAGCTGAATGATAGTCATTCTGACTGAGGTAAAACAGAATCTCAAAGTAGTTTTAATATTCATTTCCATGATGAATAAGAATGCTGAAAACTTTTTAAAAATGCTTATAGGACATTTCTATTTCCTCTGTTGAGAACTTCTGTTCACTATTTCATATTCATTCATTGTCATATTTATATTTTTAGTGTTAAATTTTTGTTTTGCAATTCATTTTATGTTATAGATATTAGTCCTGTGTAGTATGTCTATCTGGCAAACAGTTTTTTCTCCCATTACATAGGATGTTTTCTTTGTTAATAATGCCGAATGCTTTACAGAAGTGGGTTATTTTTTGTGTTGTTTGTTGGCAATCTCTTACATTAATTCTTGATGTTGTTTATTATGCTATTGAAAACCTGTTCAGAAAAATTATAATTTCATCAGACTTCATTCTTTCTACCTAGATTTTCTTTTTCTGATTTTCCTTACATGTTCAAAAACCAAAAGAAAACTCCTATTTATCATTAACTCATACCCTTACTTCCTCTGGATTTTAAACTTTACTTATACCCCTCACTATTCATTTCTCCAAGAACATAATATTTATTTTCCCCTTCTTCAACCCAAGTGTTTGGGTATGATAATTTATATCAAAACTTTATACTACATCTTATAGTTAACCTTAACTAAGAATATCACTTCTGTATTAGCTCAGCAATGTCAATTTATATATTAATAAAATGAGCTTCCTTCATCTCTTATTTCAATAATTTACTTGTTTCTCTGTTGTCTCAAACCCTATTCTGTCTCTGGAATTAATAATAATTAGTAATATTCTTTCCTACTTTGTTATTTTTCACATCATTCTTCATATTTCATGAAAGAACCATCTTAGCTTTGGTCAAAAGTTAGACCTTTGTCTTTCTTTTTTTTTTTCTAATTAATCATAACTAAATAATGAAAAACTTTAGTATTGATGTTCTTCTAGTTCCTATATAATTTATTTCACAAAATATGCAAGCTAATTTAAATATATAGGAGAGTTACAGACTTGGAAAGTTCAGAAGATAAATTTATCAGCAAATCCTGGATAATTCAAACAATAGTAATTTGACATGTAGTCCACGGTATTTTTTCTTTCTTAGTATCACCGGCAGGCAGTGTTAGCTGATAATAGCTTGAAATCACCAATTATCAGATGTTATATAAAATATTGAGTTCATTATAAAAGGTGAGTTGAAGCTATAGTAAAGCAAATGAGATTATTAGACACAAAATTTAGATATGCAATGTGAGAAATCATCACTGTATAAAAATAGGATACTTAGATGTTTATAAATCATAAGAATAGCAATAGTTACTATAGGAAGGTATGTATGTCCTGTATCATCTTTACCCTTAAGCTTCCTTTATGATGACATCAACTTCTTCACAGATATACATCTAGGTGGTCTTGATACCAAATCTACAATGAAGCAGCAAATCTGCATTTTCACAATTCATTGGAATTCTTTCTGAATATCATTATGGCAAACAAATTGAGCCCTTAAATGCCTAGCTTACATCAAGGCAAAATCATTCATATAAGGTAGATAAATATGGATATGGAAATAGAAGAGGCTTTATAAGATGTCTTTTACAATTCTGATTTAAAAATGGATTCATTTACTTTAAAACTTTTTTCCTTTACATAATGATTTTCTGTTAAATTAAGAAAGAAACAGTAAAAGAATAGAGTGATAAACCCTCAAATATTTTAAGATATACTTCCTGTCTTCCTTTAGGCCTTTTATCAGATCTTTTTAAGCTAAAGTCATTCCACTTTAGAATTTAAATTGTAATCCTACACTGTTTTTGCAGGTGATTTTTACAGTATAATAAGAACTGGAATTGCTTGCCCATATTGAATTCACTTTCAGCTAGGATAGCTCAACCAAGTCAGTAACTCAACAATTTTCACAGTAGTAAATATCTCAGTTTATTTTTTTATTTTTATTTTTCTATCAATTATCTTTAATTAGCCTTTACAAACTATGTATTAGACCAAGGACAAAAGTCTAGCCACTTCTTCCACAGCAAGGATGAAACAAATTAAAAATTGCTTCACAGAAGTTTTCTTTCATGTAGGACTATTTTCTGTTGTTACCAAGTAGGTGAATTAAGGTTCTTAATCATCTTTCCTTTCAATATCAGACAAATGGAGAGGCCTTGGTCATAGGAGACAAACTTACACAACAAGATTAATAGTTTCCAGGAATCTACTGTAACAATTAGTGAGTATGACTAACTAAACTGGATTGTTCACAAGAAAAAAATCATAAAAGAATGGATTTCAAATAAATTCATCTTACAAATAACAAAAGAAAATTACTGTCAGTGATGATAGATATGTGAATTAATGTCATTATGACATTTGGCACTATATATTTTATATATATGTATATACAAAATCATCGTGACACATGTAATATTTATGTTTCAATGAAATATTCTTATAAAAGAGTATAAAATTTTGTAGACAACAAACTATTTGAAAAAAACCTTTCAAGAATACTAAAAGTTTATATTGCTTAGCTCACCCCCCATCTGTCTGCTCTCTCTGGTATCATTCCTTGTGATGATGATTAGCATTGTTAAAATGACTCAACCTAAAATTACCTGGGAAGAGAGTCTCTAGTCTCTCTACATTGTCTACATTGGGTTGGTCCGTGGGAATATCTGTGGAAATTTGTCTTGTCACCTCATGGGGGAAGACCTAGCCAACTATAGGTGGCACCACATCCTAGGTATTTGGTTCTGTGGGTAAGAGTGGAGAAATAGAGCTGGCTGCAAGCTAGCAAGCAATCAACCATGTATGTATTCATTCCCTTTGTTCTTGGCTGTGGATGTGATGTGACTGAAGTTCCTGCTTTGACTTCCACACAGTAATGGGCTGTAACCTGGAACTGAAAGAAAGCCCCTTCTCCACGAAGTTACTTTTTGTCAGGATATCATTTTATCATAGAAACTGAAGTGAAACTGGAACCTACTTTTGAAAATGTATCAATGATTTCACCATGTCTTATATCCTATCAGTGTTTCAATTAAATGTTTAAAAGAAATATATTTAATAGTTAAAAATTAAAGGGCTTATCCTCTGATGTTGAAAGGTATATTGTCACACCTGAGTCATAGCAATATCCATAAACTCTAAAATATACTTGTGTTAAAGTAAAATCACCAAAGTTAAACTGAGAATGGAATAAACAAAGACACAAAGACATAATACCATGCTGGTCTGGAAAAAATAGATAAAGGTAATAAGGAATTTTTTAAAAAGCCATTGCTTTATAAGCTACCCCTTCTTACTTGACTTAATTAAGATTTCTAATTTGTGATAAAAACACCATGGACAAAAGAAACTTGGGGAAGAAAGGGCTTATTTCAACTTACAGCTTTATCAATGGAAGTGAAGGCAGAAACCAGTAGACAGAAACTAATGCAGAGGCCAGGGAGGAGTGCTGTTTACTGGCTTGCTCCCCATGGATGGCTCAGATTGTTTTATTTCTTTTCTCCCCCAACCCCAGTTTTACTTATTTTAATTACTTTTTTACTTGTATTGAAAGTAGACATTTTTCTAATATAATATATCCTGATTAGTTTCCCTTCTCTTTATTCCTCCCAGTTCCTCCCCACATCCCATCCAGATCTATTTACTTTCTGTCCAAGGATTCATACAGCAACTTATGGAAACAGATGCAGAGACACAGAGCCAAACATTAGGTGGAGATCAGGAAATCCTGCATAGGATGGGGAGAAAGAATTCTAGGAGCCAGAGGGGCCAAGGACACCATAAGAAAACCCACAAAATTAACTAACCTGGGCTCATAGGAGCTCACAGAGACTGAAGTGACAACCAGGGAGCCCACATGGGACTAACCTAGGCCCTCTGTATATATGTGGCAGTTGTATAGCTTAGTCTTCTTGTGGAACTCCTAACAGTAGGGGTAGGGACTGTCTCTGACTCTTTTACTGGCTTTTAGGACCCTACTCCCCATACTGGGTTGCCTTGCCCAACCTTAAGATATGGGGAGGTGCTTTGTCTTACTGCAACTTGATATGACATGTTTTATTGATACCCATGAGAGACCAATCTTTCCTAAACAGAAATGGAGATGGAGTGGATTGGGAAGGAAGCAGGGCAAGAGGAGACTGGGTGGAGACGGTGGAGGGGAAACTGCCACTAAGCTGTAAAATACATAAATAAATACATTTTAAAAAATTTAAAAAAGAAAACAAATTCCAAGGGATAATAATAAAATAAAAAAGATAAAAGCAAGACTAACACATCAGTGTAACACAAATCTTAAAAGGTCTTATTAATAAAAAACCTGGAGTCAGACATTGGGGTGAAAGCTGAAAAATCAGAGAAACAGAACAAGCTAGCCACGTTCTTATGTCTGTCTATGCAATCCTCAGCCTCAAGACAGTGAGTTCCTGTTTCCTCATGCCTTATATACCTTTTTCTCTGCCCTGCCATCTTAATTCCAGGGATTAAAGGTGTGTATGCTTCCCAAGCAAAGGCATGAGATCTCAAGTGTTGGGATTAAAGGTATGTGTCATCGTGCTTGGCTCTGTTACAAGTATGGCCTTAAACTCACAGAGATCCCTGGTGATAGGATTAAGGGTTTGTGCCATCACTGTCTGGCCTCTATGTCTAATCTAGTGGCTGGCTCTGTCCTCTGATTCCCAGATAAGTTTTTTCGGGGTACATGATATATCATCACACATCAGAGATGGACAAGACAAATAAATAGGGAAAAAGAGGGCCCAAGTGAAGGTGAAAGGGTTAAAGACCCACTTTCAGAAATCCCATAAAAATACTAAGCTGGAAGTCATAGGACAAACACAGAGGACCTGATGCAGACCTGTGCAGGCCCTGTACATACTGCTCAGTCTCTGAGTTCAGAGGAGCTCTGATCATGTTGATTTAGAGGGCCTTGTTTACCTAGTCTGCCTTCTTAGAAGCTACAGCACCTCATGACCAAGGAAGTCACCACCTTCAGTGAGTTGGGCACTCTCACGTCAGTCACTGATTTAAAAAAGCCACATAGGCTTGCCTTCAGCCTATCTGGGCAAAGGCATTTTCTCAGCTGAGATTCTCCCCAAATAAATCTAACTTGTGTCAATTTGAATATATATTGTAACCAATCAGGACACTACTTCTCAAATAAGTTTGGGAGAACTAATGGTAAGGACTCTTAATAAAATATTTAAATATAAGGAAAAAATAAATAGGTGTGTGATAAGAAATATCCAAGTCAGAGAAGATTTATGGACAGAATAAACATTTGAGATGAAAGTAAATGTTAACACTCACAACTCTAGGTTAAGTATATGTAACAACCCATCTAACAAGGTTTGCCTGAAAGCCAATACAAGAGATAAATATATCATTTAGACACTCACTGTGTTGGCAAGAAGTTTGCCTGTTCCTTAAGGAAACCAGTATTTCTAGTTCCCAATTATTAGGACTTTTTCTTTGATATTCAGGTAAGAACTTTTTAACACAGGTGATACAATTTTTATTTCTGTATGCAAAAGCAAAGAGCCTTTATTTAAAGCGCAAGCTTGGACTCTCTGTCTGTCCACCACAGCAGTGAGAGCAGAGAGCACCAAGACTGAGTGCAGTAGGGATTTTATCATAGTAGAGGTTGGGGGTGAGGGAATTTTAAGGGTTCAGACCCTGATTGGCTGACACAATTTTAGTGATTTATTGAATATAATTAAAACTCTGACACTATAGTGGGTAGCTGTTCTAGTTATGACCTTAAAGCACCGCACATAGTCAGGTAACAGGTAACTGTTACACCTGCCTATGACCTTGAAGTACATGCCCCTGGGGCTTGGCCACTGGAGACCCTTAAGACATGGGATGCATGTATGCGGCTCTCTCTTTGCCTCTTCTTGGTATTGGATGCTGAGATCTTGTACCAGGCAAATCAGCATGGGACATAACTCAGCTTTTCTGGACCGTATGTTAAATCTCCCACAGTAGTGATTACACCCCAAATAAATTCCTTTACTCATTAAATAGACTCTATGGATTTCTTACATTATCTGGTGCCCAATGTGGGGCGTGGGTAGGACATCCACAGCTGTTTAAATGGATAGAGATAGGATATTAAGATAGATTATTGTATATTCTAGTAAAATAATTTAGTAAAATATCAGCCTTAGATAATTTGCATGGTTATGGATTCTAGCATATTGATACAAACATAAACTATTTTTATATTCCTATTTAAGATAATTTATATATTAATATAAACGCAAAACTATATTTATTGTATTATATATACATATATATATATATTTCTACTCCTATTTGAATTACCTTGTATATTGTTACAAATGTAAAATTTGTATTTGTAATTATATTTGTCATACTGTATGTATATACAGCCTCTATTTAAGGTATTTTGTATATTGATACATTTTTAGGATTGTTGTCATATTGCATATTGCACTATACATTTCTACCTCTATTTAAGACATTTTGTGTGTTGCAACAATTTTGAAGACATTGTTGTTTTATAGTACATTTGTTTACATACTATTTATCTTATTTTTGTGAAACCTTAGTCCTTAGTTATTTAGGTATATAAGACTTACAGATTTATAATCAGCTATGCTTGTCATTTCTATAATTATGTAAGTTAGGTTGTTCAGATTTACAGATACATAGTTCAGATGGATAGGTAATCTTCCAACACTTCACAGACCTAGATAACTTAGAATTCTGCTGATGTGAGACATGATTGCTCCTGGCAGCACCGATAGGATCCTGAGAGAATGTTGGCCTTCTAGACACTTCATTTGGAAGTTTGTCTTCTTCGCACATAATGGCCTGCTGGGCAAAGAACTGTCCTTGCCTTGACTGCTGACTATAGATTTATGATCATTTCTGGATGAGCAGAACACATGGAAAAGCGACTATTGAACTGTGCCAAGACAGGGTAAGACGGTCTTTCAAAATTCCTGCTTCTGAAAATGGTCTGTCAGATATTCTAGGCCTGTAGCCAAATTGGATGCCCCAATGGGACTGAGAAACTTTAGGTGACTGTCCAGGCTGCCAGCTGTCTCTGGTTATTCTTGAAAGATTTTCGAAAATTGCTTGCATGCATTTCCCATTTTCTCAGGTATTATTATATTCCTTCTCAGGTCTTTGATGTGGTTGAAGACTAATAGTTACAGTTACAATCTTCTTGTATCTCAGCTAGAACAGATTAAGTACTAGATTCAGATTCTTCAGGATAGGGCAGCTTTTGGAATAATCTCTGTAACATGGCATTTACCTGTGTTCTGGACATCTCTG
This sequence comes from Peromyscus nudipes, assembly GCA_902168325.1. Taxonomy (NCBI): domain Eukaryota; kingdom Metazoa; phylum Chordata; class Mammalia; order Rodentia; family Cricetidae; genus Peromyscus; species Peromyscus nudipes. Next base: position 32,657 of record CABHPH010151374.1, on the reverse strand, counting down.
GATTTTAGTATGTGTCTCTTGTTTGATGTTGTTCTTGTTGATTATAGTTCCATTTTGTTTAGGTCATTACCCTTTATTTCTCCTGAACAATACTTAATAATCATTCCTATTGTATGTATTTTTATGTTAGGTTAGAACTTTCTTATTTAAACAAAAGTGGTAGATGTAAGCCGGGCGTTGGTGGCGCACGCCTTTAATCCCAGCGCTCGGGAGGCAGAGGCAGGCGGATCTCTGTGAGTTCGAGGCCAGCCTGGGCTACCAAGTGAGCTCCAGGAAAGGCGCAAAGCTACACAGAGAAACCCTGTCTTGAAAAACCAAAAAAAAAAAAAAAAAGTGGTAGATATAGTGGGTAGCTGTTCCAGCTATGACCTTGAAGCACTGCCCTTAGTTAGATAACAGGTAACTGTTACACCTGCCTATGACCTTGAAGTACATGCCCCTGGGGTGTGGTCACTGGAGACCCTTAAGACCTGGGATGCATGTATGTGGCTCTCTCTTCACCTCCTCATGCTATTGGATGCTGAGATCTTGGACCACCCAAATCTGCGTGGGACATAGCTCAACTTTTCTGGACCCTGTGATAAATCGCCTATGGTAGTGAGTTAACCTCCAAATAAATTCATTTGCTCATTAAATAGACTCCACAGATGTCTTGTATTATGACACTTGACAGGATTTCAGTTTCTGATACCTAAGGCACACCTAATGACTTTCTTTCACTGAGGGAAATTGTCAAGTTCTCAGAAGATGCATGTTAATTTGAAGGTATGAACTGAGGAGAAGGGTCAAATTAAAGTATGAAAACAAATAGTTTCCATTTAGTGGGAGTTATATTAAGACCTTTTCTCTAATCAAACATCTCCCTCATGAGGTAGCTGATAAGCTTTCAGTTCCTCAGCTTCCCAGGAAGCTTTGCTTTGCTATGCATTGTCTCATATGGCCTTCTGTCTTTCTTGATCACTGTTTCATCATATTTGTGCAGTGCATGTTTATCCAGAAGAATTTTTGTTTTTCTTAATTTTATTCTCTATTTTCATGTTTCCTTTCCATTCATCACACATGTTTTTCTCCTTAGTGTTGTGTAAACACTACCACAGTTTTTACTTCTTAGAAACACTCCTCAAAACCTCACTTTCCACACTGAGAGTATTTTAAAGCAGTTAACATTCATGAACACTTACCACCCTACCCCCATTCAGCACTCAACTTCTTATTCCACTTATTTCATAAGGACTTTATCATATTTTATCTAAAAAATCCAATCCGCACACCACAGAAAGCATGCCTAATGGATGTCCTCACACTTCTGCCTTTTGGCCAATGAGTAATAGACTTTTAATAGCAGTCTCATAAACCATAGACATATGTTCATCATTTGCAATTACAAACACAATGGAAAATGAAATAGCAGGAGCTGTGGAAACCAAACAAAAAGCATGACTCTGTTGCTAATTGTGTATGTATAAATGCCTGGGGCATGCCAATATCTTTTGTCAACAAAGTCACCTATAAAAAAAAATCTCAAGAACAATAACATGAAATAAAAGTCTATTAGCAAATGCTTTAAAAGCTTTAATAGCTATATTTTGCCAACTCTACTTGATATTCAAAACTTGGTCATTCAGTTGTAACTCTGCCTCTACCTTCTCTCTCTCTCTCTCTCTCTCTCTCTCTCTCTCTCTCTCTCTCTCTCTCTCTCTTTCCCTCTGTGACTATATTTGCATGTGGGCATATGTTCACATCCTATAATATCCCTAGACATTTTAGTGTTTCAACCACTGTATTTCCAAGAAACTATTTTGAGCCCCTGTCAAATCAATTATCATAGAAAAGTAGAAGACCACATGGAGATTTAATCCTTAAATTAAGTAGAATTAATTGTAATGTAGCACAAAAGATGATCAACATACACACACACACACACACACACACACACACACACACACACGTTCATTTTGCTTAGCATTGTCACTCAAAATACCAATTAATGCTCATTAGATAGGACTGATTAAGTATTGTCAGATGTTTTTCATCAATATTTATCCTTTCTATATATTTTGATGTGAAACTGTATGCAAATATGCATCTCTAGTAGTCAACCTTTAACACTCACCAAGCCTGAGGAATGTTTCCTGCTGACAGGACATTTACTCAAATTCTGATTACTAATTACAAAACAATAGAGGAAGGTATAAAGTAGTATTCTAGAAAAAAAACTGCAGAAAGTGGATTTTTTCCCTACCTCTGACATTCTTTTATTTTGTTTTTGTCTGTTTGTTTGTCTGTCTGTCTTGAGACAGGGTGAGACAGGGTTTCTCTGTGTAGCTTTGTGCCTTTCCTGTAACTCACTCTGTAGCCTATGCTGGCCTGGAACTCACAGAGATCTGCCTGCCTCTATCTCCCAAGTGCTGGGATTAAAGGCATGCGCCACCACTGCCCAGCCTCTACCTCTGACAATCTTACAACAGGTAATTCTCTTTGCCACTCTATTCACCCTCATGCCTGTTATTCAAGATCAGTCACCCTGACAATATAAATTTTATTTTAAACATGAGAGATATGAACCAAAAGAAAAAATTAACAAGCTTCTGAAACTGATTAGGAAATTAGATTTGATTTAGGAAGAGAAGTAAAAGATGAGTGAGGAGACCTGTAACAGCAAACCTGGGAGGACAACATGTTTAGACAGTCATTTGCAAAGTTTTCTGTTTCTGAATATTTCTTTAATCAAAAATCATTCAAAGTATTGTCAATTAAGAATAATGACTTAACCTCCATAGGATATTCAAGGCTACATATGTCATCTAAGATTCACACTTATGGCTTCATTTACAACTCCACAGAGAGCTCTGCTGACTCCATCCATTTTTCAGTGTGTTCAGCAGTTGACATCTTCAAGTAATAATAATAGTTTCACATTAAATTTGGTTTTTCACTACTCATGATACTACAGACAGAATTGTATCTTTTTATTGTTGTTCTTTTTATTTGGTTGGTTTCATTTTTTTTTTTTGAGGCAGTGTCTTTTTATGTAGTCCTGTCTGTCCAGAAATTCACTATGTAAACCAGGCTGGCCTCAAATTCGTGGAGATCTGGCTGCCTTCGTCTTCCAAATGCTGGGATCACAGGCCTATGCCACCATGCCTGGCAAATGTAATTAAAAAAGAAAAACAAGTTACTAGTTTAACCTATTTAAACATTTCTCTTCTTTTTTGTTATCTTTTATTCATTGAAATTTTTTGGAAATTAAAATGCAATTACATAGTTCCCCCTCCTCTTTTTTTATATTTTTATTTTTATTTTGTGTTCATTGGTGTTTTGCTTGCATATATATATGTGTGTGTGTGTGTGTGTGTGTGTGTGTGTGTGTGTGTGTGTGTGTGAGGGTGTCAGAAGCCCTGGAACTGGAGTTACAGACGGTTGTAAAATGCCATATGGTTGCTGGGAGGTGAACCCCATCTAGAAGAACAGTCAGTGTTCTTAACCGCTGAGCCATCTCTCCAGTCCCCCCTCCTCTTTTTTTTTTTTTAAACTGCGGATGTATGACTTTATCCTAAAATTTTGCTCCCTCCTCTTTTTAAAATTAAATAAATTTATTCATTTACTTTACATCTCGACCTGTTTTCCCTCCTTCCTCTCCTCTTATTCCCTCCCCGCAACATTCACCCATCCATTTTTCCTCTGTTTCTGTTCAGAAAGGGGCAGGCCTCTGATGGGGGTCAACAAAGCATACTATATCAGGTTGAGGTAGGACTAAGCTCCTCCTGGAATAACAGCTAGGGAGCCTCCATAGGACCAACCTAGGCCCTCTACATAAGTGTGCTGGTTGTGTAGCTTGATATACTTGCGGGTCTCCTAGTGGTGAGAACAGGGCCTGTCCCTAATGCTTTGGCTGGCTTTTAGGAACCTATTCCTCTTCATTTTACATATGAATAGAAAATTTAATAATAATAATAATAATTAAAAACAAAAGGAACCTATTCCTCATACTGGGTTGCCTTGCTCAGCCTTAATACAGAATTGTATATTAAGATATCTCAAAATGAGGTTCTAGCTAGCTATTAAATATCATGCAAGCAATTGATCTGGTGGTCAGTTAAAATGAGTCCAAATATGGTGTCCGCTCTTTGACCAGTCCTTCTGGCTACAATAAGAAGTTCAAGAGGATGATCAAGGGCATGGTGCTGGCAATAGCTTAACCATGATGACAGACTGCTGCTGGCAGATTCTCACATGGCATGAGAGTCAGAGAACATGGTGTACATGCCTTGTGTCTAGTTTCTGTTCCTCTGAGAGTCTTTTGCATTAAAGAGTACTGACTAATATCCAAGTGGTCTACATTCACAACTTATGGAAAGTGCAATTTAGTTGTTTTTTTTTAGACTACATTAATACACAGAGACTCAATATTCCTCACAAGTTCAACTTTGAGGGTGAAAAAGGGGTTCCCCTGATTATTTTTCCTAGTATTTTGATCAGTGTAATGATCTATATACTCAGTCACACCACTATACAAAAGGATGGAGGGGAGAGAGAATGATGAAGATGAGGATGAGGATGAGGACAAGAAGCTGACAGTGTGCTATTGTTCACATTGTCTAATTTGGTTCCTGGATAAATTTAAGTACTAATTAATTATCAATCATATTTCATGTTAACTAGAGTCGTCCTTGTCTTCTTGATGACAAAACAGATACTATGAAGCTGAAGTATTGGTCAAACTCAGAGGAGCAGTGTACGTACAGCCATGGAAGTGTAGGACAGAATACAGGACCACACAAAGTCTCTCTTACCTAGCACCTCTTCTCAGTTATTACATTATACTTTCTCACAAAGAACATGAAGCCTAGAAAAAAGTTCAGTATTGTGATTGTGAAAACAGTCATTATCTACAAGTGTTCATTCATCAATCAGGTATTATTTGTGGATAATCTAATAAAACTTGTCTAAAATGTTTGAGTCACATTGAAAAAGTTCTGTCATACTCCAACATCATCGTATTGTCTACACAGATCTTCAGACAAATGAAATGAATGAAATTTTCAACACTTTCAAGAACTTAAGTACAAATCCTGATTCTAATTTTTAATTAAGTACAATGATGCATAGAAAGATGTATCCATGGTTGAGTAAAATTTTACTTTTCCAAAACTCATTTATTAAAACAATTGTCCCAATGGCTACAAAATGTCCCTGGTGAAATCAATGCTATGGGTCTGATTATAACAGCTGCCCAGCAAGACATTAGTCTTCTCACAGCATCGCCCAATCTAAATCCTCAGGCCTGTGAACTCTTTGGAGTAGAGGAAAATTTAGGGAAAAAAGAAAGTCCCTCTTTAACTGACCCTTGTTCTATTTGATGAATTTTTGAAAAAAATAAGATGGAACCTCTAGTACAGCCTCTCCTCCAACTTGTTATGTAGCCAAGAATGTGCTTACGCTTCTGATGTGCTGTGATTTCAGTCATTTGCCAGCACACACTGGTTTATGCAGTGCTGCGAATTAAACCCAGGACCGGTGAAAAACACTCTACCAAAAAAACTATATCTCAGCTCCTGCTGGATGGTTCTTGTTTACGGTTTCATTTCATAATGTGTTTTACTGTAGTAGACAAACCTCAATCCTATTTTCTATTGATGATTTATTTGGAAAGTGAGATAAATCATAGATGAGTAGGAATGGAACGTCAATGGTTTTAAAACTTCTTTGTACATATTTTCAATACTGAGTCAATTGATGATGTCCTTTTAGAGTCATGTCTACCTGGTTGCAATATTATTATGCTGAGTATTGAAGCCATCATTTCCTAGAATGTGTGAGAGCCAAGCTTTTCTTGCTGTACAGCAATGAGTTCGTCCTAGGCTCCATCATTATTTTGCAGTCAAATTAATGTAGAGAAATATTTACAAGTGTTTTATTGAAAGTAATAGTTACATTAGAAAAGCATGATTTTTTTTTACCTTACACATTGCGACCAAAATGAAATTAAAATATGCTAAGCTATTAGGCTTTGTGGATACATAAATAAATTTATATATATATATATATATATCATAAAGGGTATTCAGCATGAAATTAAGGCCTCGATTAATATTTTTCTCATTCAGAATAGAAAACACTTGTTTGTTGGTTGGTTTGTTTGTTTGAAACAGGCTCTAACTCTAGCCTTGACTTTCCTGGTACTAGCTGTATAGACCAGGCTGCCTGGAACTCATGGAGATCTTCCTGCTTCTGCCTCCAGAGTGCTGACTTTAACGCATGTGCTGATGTGCCCTGTTGAAAAGCATTTCCTACATTTTCTGATGTATTTTTAGAATTATCACACATATTGCATTAATTATAGCTAATATTCTTGACTCTCAAACACTGCATGAATTAAGTTTATTTCTCTTTTGTTTACTCTGTTTAGCTTGATACTTATATAGAGTGGGTTCTCAATATGTAGGTAGTCTTTAAACAAATAATAAAAAACACTCTTACTAGTGTGATTTTTCTTACAAATTGTAAGAAATTAAATGTAACCTAAATGACAAAGCAATAAATATACTACCTTCAGCTTCAACAGCATCAAAATATATGGGATTTAAATGACTTCTTTGTATATAATAAACTCTTTCATTTGCACTTTGATTTTTCTAATTCTCTCAGAAAATGATGTGTATGTTCCCTTGCCTAATACAAACTGAAACTCCATTAAAAAGATGCATTTTTATAAATATAAGAACTGTAGAAATACAAAGACCATCCCATTAGTGTAAATTTACTGCTAAACTCATCCATTAGCAATTAACTTATATTTTCCATTTTTATAATTTCTGTTACATATTTGAAAAAGTTAAAAACACAAAGAATTTCTAAATAGAATTATTCATGCTTTATAGAATTTACTTTCATTCACCAACCAAATGTGTAGTCAGCAAACTATTTTCCATAAAACAAGAGTTCTGGACTCCATGAAATATTTATGTATGTTTATCATTGATTTATATGAATGTGTTGCTTTTGCAAGTAAAATTGTCAATTATTAAAGAGTAGATGTGATTTGTGACATGCTATACTCAAATACAGAATATTGGAAACCCATTATTTGCTCCCAGAAAAATAAAACTTTGAAATAGTTTGGAAACTTGAGCCTGGTGCAAATAGATTTCAGCATTCTGGAACCTACTTATTATAAGAAGGGTTGAAGTAATACTCACTTATTAATAAATTTTCCCACATGAGTAGTTTATAGGCAACCATCACAACACATAGTAGTAACACTTCTAAGAAGCAGTAATAAAGTTAGAGATGATAACTACTATATTACTTGTGAAATACCTCCCTGCCACAGACACTCTCATGATCCATTTAGATTGTTTCACAATTGTGTAAGTAAAACAACTGTGTAAATAAGTACTGTGTCATCTATAGACAGTCAATTTACACTGAAGTTTCTCCTTTAGGTTTGACAAACTTAGAAACATAATCATTTCAGTCTTTACCTAGTTGTAGAATATTTTCAGACATTATAGAAAAATAAGTCCAATCAGTTATAGGTAAAATATAGTCCTACAGAGAAAATATACAGACCCAAGGGCCTTTAACAAGTGGGCAATATTAACTGTACAAAAACTTCCATGCAGCATATTAATAACCATTAACATCCAAGTGAATTATGTTTTTATAGTTTAAAGATGGATCAATTTCTTAAGCCTTAGCAAATTTGCCAAACCAAATAAACATTTAGGTAACTACAGACAAGAATCATGAGATGATGAGAAAGGATCTCCAAAACACAAAGAGGCTACAACTCCAAGGCAGGAAGTGGTTCTATGAGATGATTTCTCTGATTTTTTAACCTTCCTTTTCTGTCTAAGAATACTATAAATTGCCAAACCTCCAAAATGCTTTAAGGAACATGTTGATGTCCTCATTGTGCATTCCCTTTGTGGGCAGCCTTATTCTCTAAGAACTGGTGATAGTGGTGATTTGTCTTTGTGGGAGAGTTTGGAAAAATTTTAACCACAAATCCTGTAAGGTTATATTCCTTGGGATTTGAAGCAAAAGAATAAAGCATACCAGATTGCTAATATAGACACCTTCCTGTAAATGAGACCTGGGGGAGATGAAAGGAAAGTGGATGATAAAATCATGGGTAAAGAAGACAAGGTCCACTGAACAGACAGTACCTGGGAGCCTCCCTGGCTGCCTCCTGAAACTCAAACTCTCGAATTCATTGTCATCTTGTGAACTCATGACTCAGAGCAGTAATACTTTGTTTAAAACATTTGTTATCCAGTAAATATCTAGTGGTATCATGGCCACTATGTGCACTGATATATGGCTAGGTTACACAATCTTTTTGGCTAAACAAAGAGGCAGAATATGATATATAAGGAACTTGCTAAGTTTGAGGACAACTAATGAGAATGTTGCAACTGGAGAGAATCCACAGTAGAGTTCTAAAAATGCGCTGTATTCATGTTCATCTTGTGGTTTGGAGAGGAGTCCTTCTGAAGAGCGACTGCATTGGAAAAATGTTCCAAGAAACAATGAAAAGAAAGAGTATGCAAAAATAGCTGTAAAAATCTTATTTCTGTCCTTTCTTTCTTCCTAATATATTAAGCCACTCTGCTGATGCACAGTACTATAACATGTGCTAGGAATATGGTAAAGAACTAATTTTTTAAAATGACTAGATATTCTTGTTTTTCTTGTGATTAATAAGAGCAATGATATATTGAAATGCAAGAAACTTTATTGACAATGGATTTGGGGATATTTAGTTAAAAGGAGAGACTATACATGCACACTACAAGTTTTTTATGTTTGCGATTCCTATCTTCACTTGATATGAGTATATTTTGAAACAGTCTTCCTGTGAACTTTGAAGTATTCTCAGACCCAAGGTCTCTGGACCGTTTGATCTCTCAGAGGTTGATTTATTTATTTGTTTTACCAGACATTTTTTGTAAAGTAAATTAAAAATTTAGTATCAATGCTGGCCGTGGATATAGGTGGGATAACTTCAGATTTGCCTCTTCCTCCTCTCCTCCAAATCCAGTCCACAGTTCCATCCCCAGCTCTGCAGCAGATCCCCTGATGAAGTACTCTTCTTCTCTGCCACTACTTCTAGTGGACCACAGAGACTGACCCCATCCAACCTTTTTCTCCCTGATCATCACATTATCCCAACCCACAACATCAGCATGCATTCCTTGGGAACCAACTATCCAAACCTGCTAGAGAAAAGGAGGTGTAATTAAGTAGACAGGCAAGCTTCAGATCTTCTTTCTCTCACCTCTCCCCCAAATCCAATCTCCCAGTGTCATCCTAAGCTCTGTAGCAGGCTGCCTGTTATGGCCTCCCATTATTCTCTGCACACATTTCCACTAGAGCCCAGCAACCCTAACAAAGTAGGCCCTGAGAATTTCAAAGTAGCCAAAGCACACGACAAAGACCTTAAAATTGATTTTATGAACATGATAGAGCTCTTTAGAAAGGAATAAATTCCTTAAAGAAATCTATGAAAATACAAACAGTGGAAGGTATACCTATCAAGGCACAAGAAGCATACAGATGATCTAATAAACTGGACAGGAAGAGAAAGTCCCCTTGGCACATCATAATCAAAACACTAAACATAAGAAACATAGAAAGAATATTAAAAACTGCAAGGGAAAAAGACCAAGTAATACATGAAGGCAGACCTGTTATAATGACTCGTGACATTTCAGTGGAGACTCTGAAAGCCAGAAAGGCTTGCATAGTTTTTCTACAAACTCTTAAGAGATCACAGATGCCAGCCCTGAATATTATACCCAGCAAAACTTCAACATCACTACAGATGGAACAACTAAGACATTCTATGATAAAACTATATTTAAACAATATCTATCTAAAAATCCAGCTTTACAGAAGATGCTAGTCAGAAAACTCCAACTTAAAGAGTTTAACCACAAAGCAGAAAACACAATGATTACATAATCCCACACCAGCAAATCAAAACAAAGGAACCACACACACACACACACACCACCACCACCAGCAGCAACAATAATAACAACTACACAAACAGAATGTGAATTTTACTTGATGTGTTTTGTCCTTTTGTTTTAGAAACACCAGAAAAAAATGCACACTTTCTTGATATATCACAGATATGTACTATCTGGTCCTTTGCCACAAAAATAGGATTCCTAAAAATATTCTATTGAGATATGGGAATTCAAACAAAATATAACACATCACATGTCAGGAAACACAATTAGGGAGAGAAAGAGAAAGCAAATAATACTCCTAGAAGAACAAATCTGTTATGATAGGACAACTTGCTCACCCTTGATGCAGAGGGGAAGGGCTTGGTCCTACCTCAACTGAATGTACCAGGCTTTGCTGTCCCCCCATGGGAGGACTTACCCTTTTGGAGGAGGGAATGGGTGGTGGGTTGAGGGGGATGGGGGGTAGTGGGAGGAGGGATGAGAAGGGGACCTGTGGTTGGTATGTAAAATGAATAAAAAAAATTTTAAATAAAAAAATGGGGTTAGGGGAAAAATAACTTGGCATTATTGAATGTCAGCATGGAATTCTGTTAAATGGAAGATGGAACACAGCAATAAATAAATTAATTAATAAAAGAACAAAAAACCCCAAAATTCTGCTATGCTCTATCTTCATATCTAGCTTTCCATAAGGTATATTTATTGCCTATATGATAAAATCTAATTCATCACCGGACGTTGGTGGCGCACGCCTTTAATCCCAGCACTCGGGAGGCAGAGGCAGGCGGATCTCTGTGAGTTCGAGGTCAGCCTGGGCTACCAAGTGAGCTCCAGAAAAGGCGCAAAACTACACAGAGAAACCCTGTCTTGAAAAAACCAAAAAAAAATCTAATTCATAACAAAAATAATTTTGGTGAAAAACAACCTGACTACAAAACACCACATCTACCCTCACCCCCCCACACACACACGTCTGCCCAGGCACATGCACATGCATATAATCCAGTGGTTTGAGGAAAGGCATAAGAGGTAACCCATGCAGCTAAATGTAATCATTTGCTCTAGTTTCTACAAGTCTTATCTATTTGTTATGGAGTATTGAAAGAAGCAGTTTAAATTGTTTTCACACTTCATTTATTTTGCATATTTGTAGGGTAAATGGTGCATATGCCAATGCAGACTTGTAGAAGACGAAATCAGCATGCTGGTGTCCATTGTCTCCTTCTGCCATGTAGGTTCTGGGATCAAATTCAGGTTTCACTGACTTATTTCTTATTCATACATAACAAATATGTGGAGCCTCATCACATCTAAAGTACACGTTGCATGAACTAAACCAAGTACAGAAGAACTAATGCTCTATGTTCTCACATGTAGAAACAGAAATGTTGATCACGCAGAAGTTGAAGTTAGAGCAGTACTTACCAGAGACTGGTGACTTCAGGAAAGAGAGAGAAATTGGAGAGTCTGCTAATGTGTCAGAGTTTGAGTTAGAGAGATAAGGTCTAGTGCTCTGTGGTTTAGATTAATGATTCGGCAATAGCAATGCATTGCCTCCTGGACTTCAAAATTTGTTTTGGATGCTCCATTCTACTTTATCACTGCTTGAGTCAAAAATCGAAATTAAACTCAAATTTTCTACTGCTCTCCTTAAAACATATTTGTGGCTCCCCATCCTTTTCAATAATGGCTATTATGACAATGATGATGTACAAAGATGCTGTGGAATTTCATCTTTGAATATTCAAGACTCCTTGCTGGTCTCAATTTCTTTCCACTTGTATATCCTGATACTAATAATACTTCCTAGTGCCCTATATTTTCAAAAATTAAAATTGCCTTTCATTCTAACTATGTCAGTGTTACCATTTTCTGTCAATTATAAATTACCTTAATTTCCACCGAGATTAAAAGATAAGTCTAGACCAGTAAATATAAATTAGAATCATAGACCTTTTACTTGTTGAGCCATCTCAGCAGATTTTAATTATTAAAACTATAAAGTTATTGCACTGTCGGCTTACAAGACAATACATATTTCTCATCTGTCAAGAGTTATAATTTTAGAAGTACCTAAGTCAAGTCCAACAAGATGGCTTATCAACAAAGGTCACTTGCTGTCAAATCTGAAAACCTGAGTTCTATCCATGGGATCCACATTTTAGAGGGAAAGAACTGACTCCCACACGTTTTCCTCTTATGCTCACAACAATAGCATAACATGCATGTTCCCAGGCCCCCAAATAAGTAAATAAAGGGCAAGGCTTTTTTAAAAAACATTTGAAAGTATGTAGAACAATTCAGAATAAAAATTAATTAGCTGTTTTACTTATGGAAGACTTTCGAACTGTAACTAATGATGAGACATAATTATACAATCTTTTCCTCTTCCCTTATACTGTCATTGGATCTCCTTCCTGTCTACACAGTCAGAGGCAGAGCTGGAGTTCCATACATAAATTTAGTTTGCTCATTGATAAGTTTTTCAAAGACAGAAATAATCTCAAGAAATAAAATACTGTAAGTTAATAAAAATCTGAAAATGAAACATTTTATGGTAGTAGAACTGCCAATACTTTGTCCATCTCAACTCACTTTCAAACTCTAGTTCATTTGCTCATCTTTGGGGAAAATAGAGCAGGGAAACCACCTACCTATGACTCTTAATGCACATCTCTGATGGATGTTCTCCTGGGACACTGAATCACAAATAAGAATCATAAAAATCAGATCTTTCTAAAAAATGATTTATCCTATTTTTATTCAGTGTTCATGAGTATGGGGCATGTGTGTGTGTGTGGGGGGGGGGGGTTATGCATGTGAGTACAAGTGCCCAAGGAGAACAGAAGAAAGCCTTGAGTCCCTTAAAGCTGGAATTGCAGGTGGTTGTAAGCCAACTGACTTGGATGCTGGTGGCCTAATTCCAGGTCTAGGAAAGAGCAGAAAGCACTTTGAACCTGTAAGCCATCTCTCCTGTCTTAAAATGAGAACTTTTAAAAGTGAGGAAGTTTGGGACCAAAAAAAAAAAAAGTTGGAGCAGTATTTCTTGAAGGGGTGATTTCTCCAAATGAGCTCTCTCTGTGATCTATTTGACACATTCCCAGAGCTGATGGGCTGTGCTCTGCAGCAGTTTGAAATATCCAAACCCATAGTAGATGCATTTTGTTTGCCCAAAGAGACAGACTTCTGAGTTTATTTAGTAAATTAAGTGCTAAAACCTATACAAAGATAGAGTCCAGTCCTGTTTTATTGCACAGGCAGGATAGAAAGAAGAAAATGTTAGTTTAACCACCGACCTCTTCAAGAATCTGTCAGCTGGGAAAAGATCAATTGAACCCTCTCCCTGGGTCTGGACAGTTCCATTTTTTTCTGCTTCCTTTAGTGTTTCTGTTTGGCCTTCACTATTTAAGGAACTTTCAGAAGAATTATTTGTCAGCCAAGGGTGGAGAAGTGTTAGGAAACAGTGCAAGATTAGGTCTGAACGATCGACAGTCCAAGGCAGAGAAAGAAAAACATGCTCCTAAGGTGCAAACTACACTTTTGCTCTTCTTTATGGAATTCCTGAATGAAGCAACTGCTAGGGACTTCAGTTTGTTAAGACTACCTACAAACAAAGCTTCCCCATGTATTTGCTCTGCAGGAGCCAACTCAGCATTAAGCACTCAGAAGAGTTTTAGTTTCTTTTTTAACAAACTATATGATATTCATATTTGTAAAAAGTAATTAAATATTTTCAAGTTTGGAGATATTCTATGTTAGCATGTGCCCATTGGGCTCCCACATCTCAATTTATCTATCCTCCTATAATCATCACTACACATATGCATCTGTTTATTTTTCAGGTAACATATATTACAATACTATATATACATATATACATATATATGTATATATATATACACACACATATAAACAGAATAGTCCAAAGGATTGGATAAAAGTTACAAATAAATTCAACCACTTCAGACATCTGTGGAGTGCTTATTTATTTAACAAGAACTATCCCATGTTCCTGACAGGGTTGATCCTATTTTTCTTTTATAATAATTCTGTGTATAATATACTTCATTGTTATCCTGTTTCACAAATGAAGACTATGATCTCTCAGCTGTCAGCATATCAGACAGTGAAGGGTCCGAGTTAATATTTCTACGTATCAAGAAGCCTCCTTAAAGAAAACTACACAACTGGAATTGATACACAGCCAACCAGTAAACAGTTTTGGTTCACAAATGAAGACACTAACTACATAAAACATTTTAGTCATTTTCTTGATATTTCACTCTCTATTACAGATGAATTTCTAAACAGTCTTTCTTTTTTTGTTTTTGTTTGTTTGTTTGTTTGTTTTTTGGGGTTTTTTTGTTTTTGTTTTTTCGAGACAGGGTTTCTCTGTGTAGCTTTGCGCCTTTCCTAGAACTCACTTCGTAGCCCAGGCTGGCCTCAAACTCATGGAGATCCACCTGGGTCTGCCTCCCGAGTGCTGGGATTAAAGGCATGTGCCACCACTGCCCGGTGTAAACAGTCTTATTAAATAAAAAACACAGAGCCAAATACAGAGGTGCAATCCGTAGAGATCAGAGCAATAGCCGCCTACTAACCTTAGCTTACCACCTCGCTGTAGCTTCCCAAGAGAACTTCTTCCTGTCTAACCTGCACCTTTATTGCCTTCCTGTTCTGCCTTCTCATTGGCTCTAAGCCCACCCACATCACTTCCTCATCACTGCCTGTCTATACACACCTCCAGGTCTCTATGGTTGGTACTGGAATTAAAGACGTGTGTCACCACACTTAGCTGTGTCCTTGAACACAAAGAGACTCTGCCTGCCATGTGATCAGATTAAGGGCATGTGCTACCACCACCTGAATTCTGTTTATGGCTACGACCTCTGATCTCCAGACAAACTTTATTTAATAACATACAAATAAAATATCACATTTCAGCACAAATAAAATATCACCACATTTCCCCTTTTTTCTAATAAAAATAAAAAAGAATAAAAAAGTTATAACTAATATAAGAAAAACTATATACAATATGTACAATAACTATATACAATATATACAAGCAATAAATACCTCAATATCACCACAATCTATGGTTCTAAAGAGGATCCTTTGGTACTGAGAGTTGGCATCTCTGACTACAGGATTAGCTGATTTTAGTAAATCATATTGGATTTTTATGAAAAATCAAATTATCCATTCATAGACTGAAATCAGCTGGTACCACTGCCTTGGCTCAAACACAATTAGTATATAAAAAAGTAAATGTGCTTTAGTCATGGTAAATGCAGATATCTGTTGTTGAACTGTAATTTCAGCAGGGTTATTTCCCTGTATCAATTTTTGGAAAGTTATACGAATATATCCACATCCTTTTTAAAACTTAATGTTTACCACCTAGGACACTGAGCAATCAAGAAGGGGCTGTGCATTAAAACACATTAGGAGATCAGGGTATATAACTTGCTGGAAAATGGGCAGACACCATCAGGGCAGGAGCCAGACTTCTCTAATCAGCTGCATTTGGCTCCAGGGGCCAATCTGGTCCCTGGACTCAGTCACTTTAGTCCTGATATCATCTCTGTCTCAGGCATGTCTCTGCGCAAGCTAAAGCATGTCAACTGACCTCTCTCAGGTGTCATCCACACAATGAGGAACTGAAAAAGGTTGGGGGTGTGGGTTGAATATGATAAAAATACATTGTATGAATTATCAAAGAATCCATGATAAAATATATCACTCAGTAAAAATGAAGACCCCTATGTGTCTCTGGTAATAGCATTTCCCCATAGCAAAGGGTGGTTATGAACAAGTCATCCTATTCCCCAGTTTCTCTCCAATATCCTTATACTAGGAACAGTGTCACCAAAACAACAAAAATTCACTATTAGAAAACTCAATCTGCTATCCAGAAGAAAGAAGAAATTATATTATGTGCTACGGCATACTAGTTTCTAAGTAGGTGCAGCATGTGCATGTATATGCACACATGTTGCATATGCTATTTCCTCCTGCCTGATCTTTATAGTGACTAGGGAGAAGGCAGTGCCCCACAGCACAGAGCATAGAACAAATCCACAGTCACCCTTCCTAAGAGCATGAAAAAAAAATCACCTGGAAAATAACTTAAGTGGAAAGAACAGTTTTTCCAAACACGAGTTGACCTCTATCTCCATCAATTCCCAGACTGAGATCCCAGGCCAGGAAAACATGATTGAAGACAAGGATGCCCAGAGTTACTGTGACATTTAAGAAAAACAGGACATACAACAGCTGATCAAAATAAATGGATCAAACACCTGGCAAAAAAATTTCACTATGGATTAAAATTCCTGTAGAAAAATTTCACCAAAATGTCATTTATGAGCTCTTTTCTCAGTCTCTGGACTCTGTAGCAATGAGGATTCTGGCAGTATCATAATAAGCACAGCTCTAACTGAAATTAAAATTAATATTTCCAATTACACAAAGTTAGAAATCTGTAATTTAAATGAATATTGACCACCAGAGCAGCTACTTTGTTGATAGATGGAAGTTTTCAGGAATTAATTCTCTTGAAATGTTTGCTTTTCTGTGCACTAATCTATTTTTTCTCAAAACTGCAGAAGACAGCATATACTTGGTGTTGTTCATTGTTCTGGATGGAGAGGTTTACTTTGTAAATCCTAGCTGTTCAGTACATTAAGGAGTATCCATCAGAAGTGGTTAGGATTGCTCCACTCTTCATTTAGCCTGCTCTTCATTTTTCTTCTTAGTCTGCACAATATTCTTATTGTGCTATTTCCACCATTACACAAAAAATCCCAAAATATATAGTGTTACTTAAGTAGAAAATAAAGAGTTCAATAATAGTGCAAACACTCATGTTCAGAATAGTCTGCTGAATATCATATTGTTTGACCATGTGTACAGGTGTATGATTAAAAATGAAGTACATATAGTAAAATTGTTTAGGAGAGAAAACCTAAGACTAGATGCTCATTTGTTTTGCTTCTTGTCTGGAAACAATCTGCTCTCCAAATCTCTGAATAGAACAGATAGGATGGGAAAAAAAACTATTGCAAGATTTATTTGAAGAATGAATAAAATAATGTTGCATACATATTGATAGATTATAGCTATGGAACTAAGAGTAGTACTTAATCATTACAAATATGTCTTGAGGCCATTTAGGAGTTTATTGATCCTAACATCTATATGTACTTGAATATGGACAAATTCAATATAAAATAATCTTTTGACTAATTAAAATAAAAATGATAAAATTCCTTTTTATTATTTTATTTGTTTTATGTGTATGGCTTTTTTTTACCTGTATGTATGTGTTCCATATGGTTGGCTGGTGTCAACTGAGGCCAGAGATGTGTAGATACACTGAAATGGAGTTACAGATAATTATGAGTCCCCATTTGGATCCTTGGAATTGAACTCAAGTCCCCTGACTAAGCAACCATGGCTCTTAACTACTAAGATACCTATTCAGGCCCATAATGGTAAAATTCTTAAGGAAATATATATTTTAGCAAAGGCCATGCTCCAAATATTATCCCACACAGAATACACAGAGTCATTGAGTCCATGAGGAACCAATTACAGAAGCTTTTTCACAGAAAAATCTACAGATGTTCTGGTGCTGTGTTTACCTATTACCTAGAAATGTTTCATAGGTGCAGGGAGTTCCTAACTCCCAGTTTGCATGTTGTGGACCCAGGGAGATCAATTGTGAAGGGTCTTGAATTAAAAAAAAGATATATAAAACATCATCCAATCATCCAACCAACTCCTAATGCACAATCCCAGTGCAAAAACAAATAAGAAAAACAGAAAAGTAGACATGTCTTCTCCAAAAGTTACTAATTGTGTAGTAACATGTGTAAGATGAATTGCTAAATGGTCTTATTAATAAAAAACCAAGAGCCAGATATTGGGGTGAAAACCGAGAGATCAGAGGAATAGGACAAGCTACAGCCATCCTCACCTCACCAACTCCTCAGCCTCCAGAGAGAGCTACTTCCTGTATACTCACACCTATATCCTTTCTGTGCCCTGCTATCTCACTTCCTCTCTCTGCCCAGCTACATCAATTCCTCTTTCTGCCAAACTCTATCACTTCCTGTCTGTCTGTACAGACCTCCAGACCTCTATGGCTTACTAGCACTGGGATTAAAGGCGTGTGCCACTATGACCAGCTCTATTCCCAGTGTGGCCTTGAACTCACAGAGATCTAGATGAATCTCTGCCTCCCAAATGCTAGGATTAAGGGTGTGTGCTACCCCTTCCTGAACACTAGGTTTAATATAGTGGCTGGCTTTTTCCTCTGATCCTCAGATAAGCTTTATTGGGGTGCACAAATGAAATATCACCACAAACAACCCACAGTAAGAATGGTTTAGAATAAAATTTAAATTTTAAAATTTTTATTATAATTCTGTTCAAAGAACTCAAAGAAGACTGGAATGAACTCCAAAAGAACAAAAGCAAAGAGCTGAATGATGATAGAAAGGAAAGAATCAATGGAGTTTCAGCAGGATTACCCTGCATGTGTGAACAATGTCTATCCAAGAAGACATTGGTTACTAAGTGAAAATCATTGTACAAGGACTGGTACAGCCAGCCACCTATGAACCCCAAGTTCTTCAAAACAATTTAGTCTTTTACTATTAATCTTGGTTACTCACAATAACTACATGGTAAGACATTTTTACTAAAGAAACCATACATTTTGACTGCAAAACATAAAGGAATCAAGCCCAAAATGAATAGGAAACTTCCTTCCTGCTGGCTAGATTTCATAGTGCCATAAGGTGCTGTCGGACTTCTGAGAAAGAAAAGACATCAATGGTCTTACCCAGTGTGGCATCCATATGCTGCAATATCAACTGCCATTGGTGCAGTAGTGGTACATTCATCGTAAGGTGGCTAACTGCTTTGTAATTGGATTTGAGACCTGATCCACTGGCTCATATTAAAGTCTGCTGCTGCAATCCTGGTCAATAGACAGTAGTTAGGGAAGTCATAGGCCCTAGTGTGGAATTTGGTTTATTATTTTCCTGAATCTCGTATTATCAAAATACCTTGTAAGTATTCCTTTTTATGCCAAAGACCTGGGCTGCTTGAAACATTGGTGAGGAAAGCTTCTCTTTGCCTTGGGCATCAGTAAATGGAGAAATGTAGAATGGATCAAATCAGTAAATGGAGAAATGTAGAATGGATCAAATAAGTGACTGAGTTCTAGGCCATAAATAAGACCCCTTTCTCTCCCCTCATTTCTTTCTTCTAGCTTCTTCTCTCCCTCTTTCCCTTTCCCTTCCCCACCACAAAAACTGCACCAAGGTTTATGAAACATTGTGGAGGAAGTGGAAAGAATGTAAAACCAAAGAATGAAGAGGAGTTCTATAAAATTCATCTTGTGAAGAAAAAAAAAAACTTGGCTATCATATTCCTGAATCACAACAGTTGTGGTTACCCAAATAAGACCTGAACAAAGCAAGATTCAGGATTTGTGGGAAGTGGAATTCATGAGACCCCACCTCTAACTGAGGAGCTATTGGCAGTTTAGAACATCAGCAGAATAAATCATTCTTTATTGGCCACTGTTTGGTCATAATTTATTAGATGGCTTCAAACCCACTCATGAACATATGGACAGTGCTAACTGGACCTAGTGGGTTATTTTTAAAGAGAGAAAAAGAAGAGTACATGAAGTGTGATCCTAATTAACCTTAACAATTAAAAACCTGGAGTCAGATATCAGGGTGAAAGTTGAAAGATCAGAGAAGCAGAGTAGCCAACCACCAGAGAATTCTTACCTGTACAAAATCTCAGACTGAATGGGGGGAATCCTGTCTCTATAAATCCTCAGACTAATGAGGGGGCAGGAATTATCTCCACCTACCTTATATTCCTGTCTCCACCTCCCTAGTGCTGGGATTAAAAGCATGCACCTCCCAAGTGCTGGGATCAAAGGCATGAGTTCCCAAGTGTTGGGATCAAAGACGTGAGCCACCGCCTTCTAGCTCTGTTTCTCTTTTAGACTGGTTCAATCTTCTGTAGCCCAGGGTGGTCTGAACTCCTGATCTTCCTGTTTTCTTCTCTAAAGTGCTAGGATTAAAGAAATGTGGTACCATGGCCTGACCTCTATGGTTAACTAGTGGCTAGCTCCACCCTCTGATCTCCAGGCAAGTTTTATTTGTCAGAACACAAACTAAATATCATGTAAGTACATAAAGTTGGTAGATAGATATATGAAGCAGATCCATAGGAACTGGAGAAATAAAGAGGGGGAGATGTGATTATATTCCACTGTCTATACACATGAAATGCTTGAAATAAAAATAATAAAAAAACCAAGAAAAGCATATCTAATTGTATAAAATGGAAAATTTTGTAGGGTAAAAAATACCATTAAATAAAAACATTAGATGAGTGATGATAAATTAAAATATTTGAATCTGTATAGAAGCTTTATTTTTATTTACAAAATAAGTATTAAGACGAGAATAGATAAAAGGTAGTAGAACATAAGCAAAAATACTGAGAGGCAATTATGTCTAGGGAATCCTCAGCAACAGTAAAATACAGATTTATATGAACTAGAAGAAAATAAAGGAGAAACATGGGAGGTTTTGAAGAGAGGACAGAGAAGGAGGAAATGATGCAATTATATTTGAATTAAAAATATAAAATATAAATGCAAAACAATAGCAATCAACTCTTTTAGAAAAGAAAATAAGTTTATCATAAAGATTGATAAAATATAAAAGTACTGTAGAACCCCAAGGCGTAAAAATGCATGAACTATGTATTCTTTTATATTGCTGTTGAAAATATAAGTATCTACATCTTTTCAAAAGAATCTCAAAATATGTGTTCAGACATTTAACAAAGAATGGAATAGAGAAATCACCAGTGGAAGCTCATACCTCCAAAAGTATATATTCACTTCAAATTTGACATGACAAGTTTTAAAAAGGGAAAATATGTCTCAACAATACAGTACAAGAAACAGATGAGAGAATTTCAGGCACTGAAGACAACATATAAGAAATGGATATCTCAGATAAAGAAAATGTTAAATATATAATTAAAATCTAGACACAAAACATCCAGGATATATGGGATATTATAAAAAGACCAAAATTAAGAATAATAGGGATAGAGGAAGGAGAAGAAACATGGGTCAAAAGCATAGAAATTATTTTCAATAAAACTAAAGAAGAAAATTGCCCTAACTTAAAGAAGGAGGTGCCTATTAAGGTACAAGAACACCAAATAGACTAGACCAATAAAGGAATTCCCCATGACACACTATAATAAAAACACTAAACATATGTGATAAACTATTAAAAGTTGAAAAGGGAAAGGACCAAAAAACATATGAAGGCAAACCCATTAGAAAATCCTGACATTTCATTGGAGACTCTAAAAGTCAGAAGGCTGTACAGATGTTCTATAGACTCTAAGAAACCACAGATGACATCCAAGAATATTATGTACAACATAGCTTTAAAATCAAAGCCCATGAGAAAATAAGACATTACATGATATAACTATATTTAAGTATTTTCTAATCTATAAAATTGCCCTAAAAAAGGCCCTAGAAACTACAGTTGAAAGATATTAACCACAGCAAGAAAACACAAACAATAAAAAATCCTAGACCAGCAAACCAAAAGAGGGGAAAAACCCAAACCACAATAACAAAATAATGAAAATCACTAAGAACTGCTCAATGATAACTGTCAGCATTAAATGTCTCAATTTCCTAATGAAATAATATAGACCAATAGATTGAATTAAAAAATGGAATTCACCCTTCAGTGGCATCCAGTAACACACCTTAACATCAAGGATAGACTTTGTCTTAGGGTAAAACGATGGAAAATGGTACCTTAAGAAAATGGACACAACAAGCAATCAAGTATAGCTACTTTAATATCTGAAAAATAGATTTCACACACAATTAATGAAAAGAGATAAGGAAGGATATTATCTACTAATTAAAGGAAAAATACACCAAGATGATATTGCATTCTAAATATCTAGGCACCCAAATTCATAAAAGAAACATTAATACAGATAAAAATCACATATTTACCTTCACACAGGGAAGTAGGTAACTTCAATACCATATTGTTACCAATAAACAGGTCATCTGGACTAAAAAACTTTAATAAAATTCTGGAGCTAAGTGATGGTGTAAACCAAATAAACCTAATAAACCAATGGACATAAGAGAAATTTGGAGAACATTTCACAAAACATGAAAGAATATACCTCTTTCTCAGTACCTCATTGAATTTTATCCAAACTTAACACAAAGCAAGGCTCAAAAAATACAAAAAAAAATTGAGATAACATCCTGCATCCTATATGACCACCACAAACCAAAGTTGGATATCAACAACTGAAAACTTAAAAACTCATGGAAGCTGAACGCCTCACTACCAAATGAAAAGTGTGTTAAGACAGGAATTAATAAAGATACTAAAATTGCTATAGAATGTAATGAAAATGAAAATGCAACGTACCAAGTACTACAGGAAACAAGGTGGTCCTAAGAGGAAAGTTTATAGAACTAAGTTCTTAAAAAATATATTGGAGACAACACATGTTAGTAATTTAATAGCACAGCTGAAAGATCTGGAATAATAAATAGAAATAACACCCAAAGGAGTAGATGGCAGGAAATAAACTCAGGGTTGAAATTAAAAAAAAAAAAAACTCAATGAAACAAAGAGTTGATACTTTGAGAAAATCAATAAGATTGATAAATCCTTAGACAAATTAATTAATATATGGTATATTAACAAAATATATAAATCCTTAGACAAATTAATTAATATATAATATATTAACAAAACTAGTGATAAAGAGGTAGAGATAAAAATAGATACCAAGGAAATCCATAGAATCATAAGGACATACTTTACAAACCTGTATTCTATCAAACTGGAAAACAGAATAAATAGATCAACTTCTTGATATATACCACCTAACAAATTTATACCACAAAATTTAAACAGACCTATTACCCCTATTGAGATAGAAGTCATAATTAAAATCCCTTAACTAAAATAAGTCTAGTGTCAGATGAATTTATCAGATTTCTACTAGATTTTCAAAGACAAATAAATATGACTATTCCTCAAATTATTATGCAAATTAGAAACAAAATTAACATTGCTTAGTTCTTATTACAAGTCCAAAATTACTCAGACAACCAACCCCAACACTGGAAAGAGAATTACAAACAAATATCCCTTATGAACATATATACAAAATTTCTCAATAAAATTCTTGCAAACCAAATTCAAGAACTTAAAAAAAAAAACTGATTACACATCCATTAAAGGACTAATATCCTTAATATAAAAGGAACTAAAAATACTGGACATCACAAAACTACAATTAAAAATGAGGTACAGATTTAAACAGGATTCTCGAAAAAGAAAGTGAAAATGAGTAGGGGGAACTTAATAAAAAGTCCATGATCCTTAGCCTTCAGGGAAATGCAAATCAAAAGTACTTTAAAATTTCATCTTGCACCAGTCAAAATGGCCAAGAGCAATAAAAAATGACAGTTCATCCTGGCGACCATTGCTTGTAGAAATGCAAACTTTACAGCGACTAGGGAGTCAGTGAGTTGGCTCTTCAAGACGCTAAAAGGGATCTACTTCAAGATCCAGCTGTACCACCTTTAGGCATATATACAAATGAATCTACATAGTATTACAGTGATACTTGGTCAACAATATTCACTTCTGCTCTATTCATAAGAGACAAAAGTTAGAAATAGCCTAGATATCTGTCAATGGATGAATGTATAATGAAAATGTGTCACGTTTACAAAATGGATTATTACTCAGCTGTTAAAAAAAACTGGTATCATGAGATTCACAGGTAAATTGATGGAGCTATAAAAAATTTATTCTAAGTGGGTAACCCAGACCCAAAAAGACAAATATGGTACATGTTCAGGGATATGTGGATGTTAGCTGCTAACTCTTTAATAAGCAAGCTTCAGTCCTTATAATGACAGAGGTTTTTTGATACAGAGTAATGGACAAGGGAGGAAGAGAGGATCTCCCTAGGAAGGGAAAACAGAATAGATAGCTATGGATGGGGTAGAGATCAAAGAGGGAGGGAGAGGGAAGATAGGGAGTGAGGGAAGGAAAATGATGAAGGAGAGTTAAAACTACTAGACATTCAGGGGGCTATATAGAAGCCTAATATAATAGAAGATTCCTAAAATACATACACATATGTAAGAATCCTAAATAGAATCACCAAATAACAAAGCCCCAACTTGACATCTCTTACCACTAAATGAAACCTCCAATGCAGGGGATGGGTTATATCTTTGAGCTGCTGACCAAAGAGGCCCCAAGGAAGCTCCCAATGAACTCAGGCTATTGGCAAGGCTATTGGTTTCTCTATATAAATAGAGAGTAAGTCCCTATTGCTAAGAACAATGCATATATAACTTACTGAACAGGGGGCAGTTGAGCTGGTGTTTCCCTAAAGCCTTAACCCATTTGAACTAGTGATCATGGTATTGTAAATTACTATGCATACTACCAGAGGAGAAAGGTAAACTCCAACCCATGTTACAAACCCTGTGATCTATTATGGTGATGTGCCTGCCAGATATGATCTTCCAACAGTGGAAAAAAATGTTTTGGGAGTAACAAATGACTATCTGATTGGAATTCAGGCTCACTTCAGGAGATGAGACCCATGCCGTCACAGTCCAGGAGGCACAGTACTTGAGACTAAATAGGTCATGGGTCTATGGGGAACCAAAACACTACTGTTCTGGTTCACAGCAATAACAAAATTTAGTCTTATTCATAGATCAGTATTTTGCTCAGCCATCATCAAAGAAACTCCATCCTGCAGTAGATGGGAACATATATAGAGGCCTACAGAAGGATAGTGTGTAGAGAATGAGAGACCTTGGAAGACTCGGTCCTAAATGGAATGTCTCCATCAAATCAATGCCCTCAGGACTGAGATAACTCTTCCAAATAGGAGGCAGAAATATTGTAAGAGCCAGTGGGCATAGAGGACACCAAGGAAACAAAATATTTTAGGCAAAACAGCACCAATGTACATGTGAATGTATGGAGAATGTGGCAGCATGCACAAGGCCTACACAGATTTAAGCCAGATAGTGTCCCAGTGGTAAGAGGTGAAGTATATACAAACCACTCTAAAGGGCAGACCATACCCACCAGGAGATAGCCAACAGAAAAATAAACTCAATGGTATTATTGGAGGGTTTTTTGTCTCATAATGCTTCGTGTAGGCAATTATTGTGGCCTTATAGATCTTTTGCTCATTTATTGTGTTTTCCTATTTTGATGTTATAAATTTTCTGTGTGTAAACATGTGTCAAAAGTCTGTATATGCTTCTTATGCTTTATCTTTGCCTCTTTCCTCTTTCAATTTGTTTCTTTGTTTTTATCTATTCTGTTTTTTCATTCCATTATTATTATTATTATTGTTATTATTATTATTATTATTACTGTATACCTTATGTTTTTAATGAGAGTCAGGAAGGGCATGGATTTGAGTGAGTTGGAAAATAGGGAGGATCTGATCTGGGAGATGTTGGGGATGGGGAAATTTAATCAGAATATATTGTAAAACACAAATATATTTTCTTCTTTTTAATATTTTTAATGAAAATAGATTGTCCTGCCACTGCCCACTAATATTCCTTAAAGCCTACCCAGCAACCGCAGACTATATCCCTTCCCCTAGGATCCACACTAGGGTCCGCATCCCAGGCAGCTTTACTGAAGGTCAGAATCATAGGGAATCTGGGAAAGACAAGATAATGCCTTAAATCAAGATCAGATAAATAATTTAAATGGACCAATAACCCTTAAGGAAATAGAAGCAGTCATTAAAATTCTCCCAACCAAAAAATAAAAACAAAAACAACAATGACATACCCCAGGGCCAGATAGTTTTAAAACAGAATTCTACCAGAATTTAAAAGAAGAGCTAATATCAATAGTCTTCAAATTATTCCACAAAATAGAAACAGAACAAACATTGCCAAATTATTTCTATGAGGCCACAGTCACCCTCATACCCAAACCCCAAAAAGACTGAACAAAGGAAGAGAATTACATGACAGTTTCATTCATGAACATTGATGCAAAACTACTCAATAAAATACTGGAAAACCAAATCCAAGAACACATAAAAATGATCATCCACCATGACCAAGAAGGCTTCATCACAGAGATACAGGGATGATTCAACATATGAAAATCTCTCAGTGTAATGCATCATATAAACAAACTGAAAGAAAATAAAACACATGATTATCTCATCAGATGCAGAAAAAGCCTTTGAAAAATCCAACACCCCTTCATGATAAAGGTCTAGGAGTGATCTGGAATACAAAGAACATACCTAAACATAATACAAGCAATATACAGCAAGCCTATAGCCAACATCAAATTAAATGGGGAACTCAAAGCAACCCAATAAAATCAGGAACAAGACAAGGTTGTCTACTCTTCTCATACCTATTCAATATAGTACTTGAAGTTCTAGTTAGAGAAATAAGACAACTAAAGGAGATCAAGGGGATATAAACTGGAAAGGAAGAAGTCAAACTTTCACTATTTGCAGATGATATAATAGTATAAAAAGCAGCCCCAAAATTCTACCAGGGAACTCCTACAGCTGATTAATACCTTTAGTCAAGTAGCTGGACAGAAGATTAACTCAAAAAAAATTAGTAGCCCTCTTATATACGAAGGATAACTGTAGATGTATCCAACCATCTTATAAATAAGAAACACAGAACCAATGCAAAGAAGAAAGCCAAGAGGTCAGAGCTAAGAGCTAAAACCTTACCCTTCCTCCTGCAGTGGTCCTACCTCTCCAAAGGAGCCGCTACTTCCTGTGTTAAAGTCTTTATATAGTCTCTGTTCTGCCTTCTCATTGGTTGTAAACCCAACCACAGGACTGCCTCATCACGGCCTGTTTGTATAGATCTCCAGGTGTTCTATGGTTGGTATTGAGATTAAAGGCATGTGTATCCAATGCTGGCTATATCCCTGAACATACAGAGACTTACCTAGCTCTGTCTACCAAGTGCTGTGATCACAAGTGTACACCACCACTGCCCTGCTTTCCTATGGCTTGCTAATAGATCTGACCCCCAGGCAACTTTATTTATTAACATACAAATAACATTTAATTACAAATAAAATATCACCATAGATAACTGGGTAGAGAAAGAAATCAGAGAAAAAATACCATTTACAATAGCCTCAAATCATACACAATATCTTGGTATAACTCTAACCAAGCAAATGAAAGACCTACATGGCAAGAAATTCAAATCTTTAATAAGAAAATTGAAGTTGATATCAGAAGTTGAAGGATCTCCCATACTAATGGATTGGCAGGATTAACACAGTAAAAAGGACTATCTTACCAAAAGCAACCTACAAATTCAGTGAAATCCCCATCAAAATCCCAATACTATTCTTTGCAGAACTTTAAATAGCAATATCTGATTTCATATGGAAAAATATAAAACCCAAGATAGCTAAAAAGTCTTATACAATAAAAGAACTTCTGGACATATCACCATCCCTGATTTCAAGCTCTACTACAGAGCTATAGTAATAAAAGCCACATGATATTGGCATAAAAAAGGCAGGTAGATCAATGGAATCAAATCAAAGTCCCAGACTTAAATCCACATACCTATGGACACCTGATTTTTGACAAAGAATTCAAAATTATACAATGGAAAAGAGAAAGCATATTAAATAAATGGTACAGTCCCACCACTAGAAGTCTTGTCTGGCTACAAAGTATGGCCAATTCAAACACCATATCCTCCCTTTCTAGGACTCCTCACTAGGGTCACTCACATAGATTACAGGAAGTTTCCACTGAACTAGGTCTCTATACTATCCCCCTCAATGTTACCCAGTTCCAATCATCTGTTTCCACACTTTCTTCATCCATACCTTCCACCCCCACCTGATATTTCCTGCTCCCATCCCCACCAACCTCTAACTCACCCAAAAAATTTATCCTATTTCTCATTCCCAGGGAGAATATTGTGTCTACCCTCTTTATTTAACCTCTCTGAGTCTGGAGATTCTACCTTGATTATCATTTACTTAGCAGATAATATCCACTATGAGCAAATACATACCATATTTGTCTTTCTGTGTCTGGATTACCTCACTCAGGATGTTTTTTCCTAGTTCCATCCATTTTCCTGGAAATTACATGATGTCATTTTTAACAGCTATATAATATTCCATCGTATAAATGTACCACAATTTCTTCATCCATTATTCAGTTGAGGGGCATCTAGGCTGTTTCTAGTTTCTTGCTATTTGTTGAAAGAGTTTATCCATTGTAGTGTTACCCTAGTAAAATTTTTAGGGTAACTAATGTATACTATTATATCATATGCAAATAAAGGTACTTTGAAATCTTCCTTTCCAAATTGTATCCTCTTGATCTCCTTCAGTTGTCCTTTTTTTCTAGCTAAAACTTCAAGTACTATAATAAATAGATATGAAAAGAATGGACAACTTTGTCTTATTCCTCATCTAAGTGGAATTGCATTGAGTTTCTCTCCATTTAATTTGATGCTGGCTATAGGCTTGATATATATTACCTTTATTGTGTTTAGGTATGTGTCCTGTATCTTTAATCTCTCCAGTACTGTTGCCATGAAGGGGTACTGGATTTTTTTCAATAGTCTTTCAGCATTTAATGAGATGATTCTGTGTTTTTTTTCTTCCAGGTTTTTATAATAATAGAAAGCCTAGAAACTCATTCTCTACTGAATGAAAAATGGTTCAAGACAGAAATAAAGAAGAAATTAAAGACTTTCTAAAATTGAAGGAAAATGAATACACAATATACCCAAACTTATGAGATACAATGAAAGCAGAGAATTCTCAACAAAAGAATCTCAAATGGCCAAGAAATGTTGAGAATTCTTAGCCATCAGGGAAATGCAAATTCAGACAACTCTGAGACTCCATCTTACACCTCTCAGAATAGCTAATATCAAAAACACAAATGACAGCTCGTGTTGGAGAGGGTGTGGAACAAGGGGAACACTCATGAATTGCTGGTGGAAGCGCAAATGTGTGCAGCCACTTTGGAAATCAATGTGGCAGAGGGGAGACGGAGGGAGGACCTGGGACAAGAGGAGAGTGGTAAAACTGCTCAGGATGTAAAGTAAAAAAATTAAATATTTAAAAATAAATAAACCCTTATCTAAACTAACTAAAAGACAGAGAAAGAATATCCAAATTAACAAAATCAGAAACAAAAATGGGGACATAAGTACTGACACTGAAGAAATCCAGAGAATCATTAGGTCATACATTAAAAACTTGGTATTACACAAAATTGAAAAATCTACAAAAAGTGAATAATTTTCTTGATAGATACCACTTACCAAACTTATATCCAGATCAGATAAACAATTTAAATAGACATATCACCACTAGAAAATAGAAGCAGTCGTTAAAGGACTCCCAACAAGAACAACAAAAAAGCCCAGGATCAAATGGTTTTAGCACACAATTCTACCAGACTTTCAAAGACAAGTTTCAACCAATACTTCTCAAATTATTCCACAAAATAGGAAGAGAAGGAACTTTGCCCAATTTATTTTATGAGGTCACAGTTACCCTAATACCCAAACCACATAAAGAAGTGGTTTGCAACCTTAGTAATGCTGTAACCTGTTAACACAATTCTTCATGTTGTAGTGAACCCCAACCATAAAATTATTTTCATTGCTACTTCATAACTATAATTTTGCTACTGCTATAAACAGTAATGTAAATATATGATATGCAGGATATTTGATATGTTATCCTTGTGAATGAGTCATTTAATCCCTAATGGAATCATGACCCTCAAGTTGAGAACCACTGACATAAATATTCAAGAAAGAAAGAGAATTACAGACCAATTTCCCTCATTAACATAGATGCAAAAATATTCAATAAAATACTTGGAAACTAAATCTAAGAACACATCAAAAATATCATCCACCATGATCAAGTAGGCTTCATCCCAGAGATGCAGGTATGGTTCAATATACATATTAAAAAAACAGTAAATGTACTCCAAAATATATTTTTAATATATTAATAAAAATTAAAATAGTTTTCTATGTAAAGAAATAAAAATAAAAGCAGAGAGGGAGGAAAATTCAAATTTGTGTAGATAGGCAAGTTGGGAAGAATCTGGGATTAGCTGGAAGAGGTAGATGTATATTATTAAAATACATTGTATGAAGTTCTCAATGAACAAAAAATTATTTCATGGTATTTGTTAGTTTTGTCTGAAAATGTAAATATATACTAAAGCTGTTGATCCCTATTATAAACAATTGAAACTAAAATATCTGTAGGACACAGACTTACAGAGTGAGTATCCACATTAACCCAAGAACTTATAATAGATCTCAGTGCATAACCCTCAATTCTTCCAAATGCCATATAGAAACTGTATGACAGTATAAGAGCGCTCTCTCTCTCTCTCTCTCTCTCTCTCTCTCTCTCTCTCTCTCTCTCTCTCTCTCTCTCTCCCTCTCTCTCTCTCTCTCTCTCTCTCTCACACACACACACACACACACACAT
>CABHPH010151373.1:28016-40731 GCA_902168325.1 Peromyscus nudipes | reverse complement strand
TTCCTTCCTTCCTTCCTTCCTTCCTTCCTTCCTTCCTTCCTTCCTTCCTTCCTTCCTTCCTTCCTTTCCTTCCTTCTTGTTTGTGTTTTCTTGTCTAGAAATAAGCTATAATAGTTCATTTCTTTATGCTGTTATTTCCTAAATTCATCTCTTTAGGACATTGCTGCTCTTGTATATTCTACCCATTTTTAAAATCAGTGGAGAGATATGGTTTCATATATCTAAGGTGAGATTTGCCCCCAGCTTTAATTAGGTACAATTAACTAAAGAAAATTGTATTTATGGAATACAGCACCATGTTTTAGTAAGTATACATACATCCCCAAATGATTGCAGCAATCAATGTAATTAACATAGTCAACACCTTACATGACTTTTTATCTTATTGTGGTGATAGTTTAGGTATACAACAAAACACTACTAACTGTGACAGCTGTGTTGCATATTAGGTTTCTAGGTCCTTCGCTCCCTTCCCTTCCCCCAAAATGAATCTTTATATCTTAGGACCACTATCTGGCCATACATTCCCATCTCCTAGCCCCTGATAACCACCATTCTAACCTGTTTCTATGCCCTTGATGTTTTTAGAATAGGATAGAATAGAATGTTTTTAGATTCACACAGAAGAGAAATCACAAAATACACACCTTTCTGCATCTGACTTACTTTCTATTGTATGATGTCCTCAAGGTTTCACCATGCTATGGCAAATGTAAGGATTTCCTTCTCTGTAAAGGCCTTTTGAAGGCTGAATAGCATTTCATTTGCATACATGTGCACACACCAGTTTCTTTACCCATTCAGCTGCTGATTACTTTTTGCATGCTTGCATATCTTGATTATTGTGAGTGGTTTATTTCTTTATACCTATGAGTATGATTGACAGACTATATGGTAGTTATGCTTTTAGTGTTTGATGAACTTGCATACTGTTTTGATAATGGCTCAATCAGTAACATTCTTAACAGCTCAAGCTCAAGCTTCCCTGTCCTCCCCATCATCATGATTCTTGCCATCTGTTTCTTAGATGGCCAGTCTAATGGGTATAAGGCAATATGTCATTGTGGTTTTGAATTGAATTTTCTTAATGGTCAGTGATGAATGGTTTTCATGTACCCTTTGGCCACTTGTATGTCTTCTTTGATAAATGTTTATCCAGATAATTAATTCATTGTGAGTATGAATGTGTGTGTGCACGTGCATGTGTGGGTGTTATGTGTGATTTGTATGTGTATATGTGTATATGCATGTGAGTTTGTGTGTGTGGCACGCATGTGTGTATGGTGTATGTAGTGTATCTGTGGATTTTGTGTGTGTGTATGTGTGTGATATGCAGATGCTCTTGTTGTACAGGCATGTACAGAGGCCATAGGTTGACATTAGGATATCTTTTTCAGTCAGTTTTCTCAGGATCTACCTGTCTCCATTTCCCAGTGTTGGGTTTGCAGGTGTGCTGTGCCATGCCTGATTTTTCATGTGGGTGTTGGAGATCTAAATTCAGGATCCTATGTTAGTGCATCAATCACAGTCCCCAATGAGCCAACTGTGCAGCTCCTTTTGTTCATTTTTTTTCTTTTGTTGAAAATAGATCTTTTTCATATGGTATTTCCTGAATATAGCTTCCCCTCACCCAACTGCTCCCAATTTCTCCCCATCTCCCTTCCCATCCACATCTGCACCCTTTCTGTCTATCCTTAGAAAACAAACAGGCAGCTATGGAATAATAATAAAATTAGATAAAACAAAACAAACAGAAGAAAAAGAGCCAAAGAAAAAAGCATGAGAAACACATATGGACACAGAGACACACACATATACACACACAGGAATTCCCCCCAAACCCTCACAAAGCCAGAAGCCATAATCTATACTCAAAGACCTGTAACATTAAAAACATGCCCTAACACAATATTATCAGACAAAGAACCTCTAAAGATGCCACTGAGTTCATTTTGTATGGGTCACCTGCTGCTGGACATGGGGCCTGCCCTTAAGAGTGAGTTTCTCCAGTGAGGCTCCTTTGGGAAAAACAAAGTTTTCATTTGCAAGTGTATCAGCTGGAGATGTCTTCTGGATTAGGGGTTGGAACACTTGTCCACTTCTCCTTTCAGTGCTGGGACTCTATCTGTGCAGGCCCTGTGTGCGTGTGCTTCAACAGATAGTGTGAGTTCCTATGTGTGTCAGTCTTGCTGTGTTTAGAAGGTCTTGTTTCCATGGTGGTCTTCATCCCCTCTGGCTCTTACACTCTTTTTGTCCATTTTTAAAGCAAATGATTTACTTTCTCTTTATTGAGTAAATCAAGTTCATTTTAAAAAGTTTAACACTTACCGGGTGATGGTGGCACACGCCTTTAACCCCAGCCCTCGGGAGGCAGAGCCAGGCGGATCTCTGTGAGTTTGAGGCCAGCCGGCGCTACAGAGTGAGTTCCAGGAAAGGCTCCAAAGCTACACAGAGAAACCCTCTCAGAAAAAAAAAAAACAACAAAAAAAACAAAAAAACAAAAAACAAACAAACAAACAAATAAACAAAAAAAAGTTTAACACTTAATAGACACATGGTTTGTGAACAGTTTCTGCTGTTCTACAGGTTACTTCCGTATTCTGAGAATTGTCTAGTTTGCAGTGGAGAAAGTGGCAGTCTGATGTTGTTTCATTTGTGTATTTTTGTAGCTTGTAGTTTTTTAAACTTGTTTAAAAAAAATTATTGCTCAGAACAATGTCAAGAAATTTTCCTTTATGTTTTGGTATAGTGCTTTCAAGGCTTGAATGCTGTGTTTGGGATTAAGCCCATTTTCCGTTCTGTTTGTGGCTATCCAGTTTTCCAGTGATGCTTGACTAAGGGTTCCCAGTGCCGCTTTCTCCACCATGTGCTTTAGGTGCACTTGGCAAAGGTTGACGGATGTCAGGTCTGTGGGTTTACAGGTTCTCTCTCCATCGATTTGCTATGTGACTGTTTTTATGCCAATATCCTATTGTTTTTGTTACTCTAGCTTTGTAACAGTTTTTGAAATCAGGCACTCAAATGCTTCCAGTTATGAATCTGAAATATTGCTGTGATTACATATTGTTCAAGGTGGCTTTGGACATTTAAGTTCCTCTGATTTTACTTTTCTGGGTTTAGGGTGGCTTTTGTCCGTCTATAAAATGTGGTCTTTTAGTTTGGACCAGAGGCACAGCTCAAATCTAAGCCATTTTGGCCACAGTTAACCTCTGACATCGTTGACTCTTCAGATCCACGAATACAGGTTATCCTCCCATTTACCTCTGGCATCTCAATTTCTTTCATCAGTGTTTTATAATTTTCAGTTTTTAGAGACTTTAAAACCTGCATTAAATTTATTTCTAAGTACTTTATTTTTGTTGATGCTTTTTATGCTATTGATACTATTTAAATGGAATTATTGATTTCTTTCCTAGCTAGATACCTGTATAAAACTGTTTCTTAATTTTGCATATTTAGTTCATATCTGAAAGCTTTGCCATATTTGTTTATTAGCTGTTTGGTGTAATATTTACAATATTTTATGTGTAAATATCAATATGCACATATAAAACACACACATACATACATATATATGTATGTATGTACATATACTATACTGTATATATACAAACAGAGATAATCACTGGTGATGCCAGATGTGGAAAATGTTATAGGTGACTCAATAATAGACAGACCTGATCTACATTTAACTGTGTGCAAAAGCTTATCATGTGTTCCAGACTGATTCAGTGGATGGTTATAGTAGAAACTGGCCAATACACTTTGGTAGAAATGCAAACTAGTAGTGGTTTTATGGACAGCAGATCAAACTATTCCCTATTTTGGCTGAGAGAAAGATCTGCTTTTACCAAGAATGTTGAACAAAGGACATTACAGGAGTCCATGCTATTAAGTGATGGTACAATGTTCACAGCTCAGAGCTGATCACTGGATTATTTGGCCAGGACATCTGGCCTGTTTGTCTTCTACGACTTTTCAATGGTGTTCTGTATGGGGTTGCTGTTCAAATTGGCCATTGCTAAATAAATGTACATCTCTTTAATTCAATTTAGAGAGCTCTGAAAAGTTGTAGCCAGTTTTTTAAAAAATGTTTTAAAAATGTGTAGAAGTACTGAGTCAGCTGTGGAGCTGCTGCCTTGCATATATGGTGTTGCTCTGCTTCTTATCCTGTCCCCATTGGGCACTGACCTATCCACTTGGTAACTCACAGTTTTCATACAAGTACGCCTGAAGCACCAAGGCTCAGGAGTGTTAATTATCTTTCTCCAGAATCAAAAGGAAGTTCTGAAGCATTGCTAATTTTGAAACATTTCATCAAGAGAATATAAATAGTTTTTGAAAACCTGGATTTCAAAACGGGATTAAACACGTGTAGTCTATAATCATTCCTTAATTCATAAGAGGGTGGCTTACCAAGTGTGCCCTGGGGGAAGGAGATAAAGGCAGAATGAACATTCTCAGTGTCAGGCTTGGCAGGGCCTGTGCTTTTTATCATGTCCCTTTCCCTGCCTCCTGTTAGCATGATTGACACATGCAGCATTGTGCAGATGAATTCTTAAACACTGAAATAGAGCTCGAACAAGTGACATGTGCTGCCTCTAGGTGAGTCATTTTATCCCGTGTCGCAAAGCAGCCATAGGCCATAGGCAACCTTTCGGGTTTCTCTGAAGAAATACACAGATTACAAGTGGAATCAAATGTCAGGATTAATGAAATACTTTCCTGCACAGTCATTTTTTTCTCCTTCATTGTTTCATAATGGTTAATGCAACACATCATCTCAAATCATCAGATCTCTGAGTCCTGTCTGTTCAGTTGAAGATAGTCAACACCATTGTTAAGAATATTTGAATCTAAATGAAAGATCTGTGATACAATGAGTGACCTGCTCTGTGTTTATTGTGGGAGTGGAGTCCATAAACTGCCTTGAAATCTTAAAGCATAAGAATATGGCAAAAAAGGAAAAACACAATTGACTTAATTGATTCATTTCAAAAGAGATACCATCAGTAACATTTTTGCAATGTGATCCATGTACAACAATATTTTTATTTAAAGGAGAATCTGCTAAATATATATGCATTGTCCCTACTTAGAAACACAGCTATTAGATAATTGTACTGTGTCTGGCACTGTTTCATTGGACATATATGGATGAAGATAAATTGTGAATCTTCGTGTCTTTTAATCAAGTAAGCTTTTAAATGCAAAGGCATTCTGTAATTATCTATAAACTGGTAAGGAAAAATAGGATTACTGGGCTTTGGTTGTTGTTGTAGTAATTCAATAGCACTGCGAAATTTACTCATATGTTCTGGGTATGCAGATGGGTCAGCAGGGGGTGCATGAATCATGAGTGCATGACCCCTGCCTTGAAGTAAGTAGGGCAACAGATACGATTATCCCTAGTGTGAAAATCTGACGACAGTGTGTACATTCCCTAAGTTTATATCTATTAGAGGAAAAGTTAAGTGGCTTTTGTTAGAAAGAGAATTTTTATTATTCCAAATAAATATTAACTCTTGACAAGTGTTAAGCTGGGTTTTTGTCAGCAGTATATAAAGTAGCCTTAGACAAATAATAACCATAATATTTCAGCTATTTAGACTTAAGGACACAAAACTGCTTCCACTCAAGTTCTAGGTTTCAGTGGTTTACAATCTGTCAGCATAAAACCTTCTGCAGCATAGACATGAATAAAAAGGTCATAGGCCAGACCATGGATATTGCTGTTTGCAAGAGAAATGTGTTCTAAGGTTGGCCTGGTATGACCTTAAGCATACCAGTGAACAGGTACAAGCTATACTATGCAACTGGTTTATTTTTTCCTGAATGTTGGCATAGATTAGTATTCTAATAAATACTACATAACAGAAATGACTGCAGTTTCATGAATTGGTCTTAGTTGTACACATGTGAACATTTATTGCTAATGCTCCTTCATGTACAACTATTATGTAATATTTTTGATAGGGTTTCTTTGAGCTGCAACCATTGTATGTCTGGTGATTTCAAATTTACATGATTTTATTAAATTTATTTTATATATTAAAGGAATAAAACATGGTACACTCATCTTGACACACACACACACACACACTCTTACAATCAAACAAGTTAATATGTCTGCCATAGCATTACTTTTCTTTATTTTTTAGTAACAGAAGCTAAAAGTTACTTTCTTGGAAAATGACTTGTATACACTCAATATTAGCTATTGTCTTCAATTACCTGGACACACTCAATGTTAGCTCTTGTCTTTATATTCATTGATTCTCCAGACTTGTTCATGTAGGTGGTTTGTTTTCTTTTTAATCTCTTTTCCCATCTAACCCATATTTTCATTCTGTAACAAAAGGGCAGACTTAGATAGCATCTACATATTGAGACAGAAGATGATTAAGATATTAATATTTATATATTATGATTGTCACTAGGTTTATCCCAAATTCAAAAAGGAAGAAATAACTTGATTATTTGCTTTTTCATATGTAGGCTTTGACTCCAATCTCATAGAAACATAGATTGTATTGTCACTTGTCAAAATGAAATGACAGATGCCCTATGATTCTCAAAATATTCAAAATACACAACAATTCAGGACATAATACAACCACTTGATATTTTCAAGAATAGAAAAAAAGTAAATGAGACTGGTTTTGTTTTCCATGGGAATATATATTTATGAGAACTGAAATTGGATGATATATATCATGAATCTAATCATTCTCTTAGGAGAAAATAAATTTTCAATTCCAGTATGAAGTAATTACCTCCTAAGAAACTTAATTACAATTTCTATCAACTTTTTATTTTTCAGGTAGACTTTAAAGATCCCCCCACCATGTGGTGTAATCATTAAATAGATATTTGTATAATTTTCATGGTAGTATTTAATTCCCATTAAAGCTATAGTGCATAATAAAACAAACAATAGAGTCTGGAATCAGTGAAAATGAAAAAAAATGGGAGAAGTCAAGTGTATTTCAACTTCCTTTTTCCTCATCTTTTACTGGTGTTTTCTAATTAAAATGATATGACTAATTTATTTGGAACTCAGTTCATACAAATGAATACAGTTACAGATCTGTATATTCAAGGAATAAAATGAATGTCAGATTTTAACTATGCTTGTGAAGGGATAAATTTAAAAATTTACAGTAGGAAACCATCAGCAACTCTCTCTCTCTCTCTCTCTCTCTCTCTCTCTCTCTCTCTCTCTCTCTCTCACACACACACACACACACACACACCCACACCCACACACCTTTCTATCTTATTGCTGTGTATCCACACACAAAAAGAGAAATTTCCCTTTTTAATATGTTATATGACTTCCTGTCATACAACTTTAGGGGACGCATGCTCAGCGTGACTTTGACACTCCAATTTTTGCTCAGTGGCTCATGTGTTATTTGCTAAGTCTCTGGGAGAAGGCAGGTGCTTCCTACTTATGTTACCAAACTTGGACTCAACACGTTTGCCATACAAAGTGTAATATTACTAGAATGTTTCATCTTTCATCTAATTTTACAACGTATGTAAAGCAGACACATTTCAAAAGATCTCCACTAATACTACCAGAATTGCTTATGGTAGCAATCGTCCTTCCATGGAGGGCAGCCACTGTAAGTTTGGAACAAAGGTAGTTCATACACGTTCTGATTAGAATTATTTTTTTGCTACATAACCCACTGTGCTGGCCATCTGGCCCTGATCTTTATAGCCAGTGCCTGGTTTATGCGCACTATTTACTTTGCTCAGACATAAAATGTGGCTGGGTATAGAGGGCAACTCTATAGGTCATGGAGTGTGGCATTATTCTCATCTCTTTTGCCATGCTGGATGAGGTCATCACATGGCTTTGAGCACAGGCATTTTTTTTCCGCGGAGTAAAATTGTTGAGTGAAATGAGCTCAAACTGTTTTCTATCTCGATTCAATGGTTTGCATTTTAGGCCAGGTTTTCTTTTTTCTTTTTTTTCAATTATGCATTGCCAGACCCCTGGCAACTCATTTAACCTTTCTAAAGCTGCGCTCTTCGTCTGTAGTTGGCCAGCCAACTGCACAGAGTTGGAGTGAGAAGGAAATGCAGCAGCAGACAAAAGACAAGCATTCAGCTGGATTGTAGCACAGTCATGGCATTTTTTTTTCCTGTAAAGAATTTGATGTTTCTCTTTATATCTCTGTTTTAGACGTGTGATTTTACATGCCCTTTCCCACATTAGCATAGTTTGCCTTTATTAAGTGGTTTAGCACCAAAAGGAATAGACTTTATTGCAGATTACACTTTATTGGGCTAAAACAAACAAACAAACAAACAACAACAACAAAAAAAGAATTACCTTCCTTGTCTTAGTTCTTCACATTTCTGTGATAAAATTCTCTGACTTAAACAACTTAAAGGAGAAAAGCTTTATTTGACTCACAGTTCAAGGGTGGAGTTCATCATGGCAGGGAACTTG
Organism: Peromyscus nudipes; assembly: GCA_902168325.1. Lineage (NCBI taxonomy): Eukaryota > Metazoa > Chordata > Mammalia > Rodentia > Cricetidae > Peromyscus > Peromyscus nudipes. The sequence continues at coordinate 32,264 of CABHPH010151373.1, read as the reverse complement.
AGGAGCAGAAATTCAAAGCATCAAGTCATAACCAAAAAAACCTAACAAAACAAAAGAGACCAGTCAAGAGCAAAGAGGGCTGAATGCTAGCATTTCAGTTACTTTCTCTTTTTATATAATTCCACATTCTAGCCTAGGGCATGATGCCTCCCATAGTAGACTAGTTTTCCCACTTCAGTTATCTAATCAGGATAACCTCTCCCAGGCATCCCCAGAGGCTCATCTCCCAGGTGATTCTAGAACACACCAAGTTTACAGTTGAGATTAGCAATCACATCACATCACTTTTATTTTCCCTTAGATTTTTCAAAACCACCAGGTTTTATTAAATGTTATCTTCATGCTGTAATTAGAAAGGGTTCTGCTCAAGTGATTTTGAGAAACACTGTCATAAACAAAGTTTAAAAGCTCCCCTTTTAAATTGAAGAAAACCTAAGTGTTGGGAATTACATGGTAGAGGTATAATTATCTTTCTTAGTTTCTCTTGGTGCTGGGTGCATAGAGAACAATTCTAAGTGTTCAATGGAACACAGATATGAGATGGCCTGGGTTAATGACCTGCCTAACTCTGTTCTTCCTTTTCTAAGTAATGGTTAGTTTTGAATCTCAGAGAAAAGGACTTCCAGAGCAAGTGACCAGCCTCTTGGCATTCTGTATCACAATCTGTTCTTTTGTAGACACTTAAAAAAAATTTCTGAGGGAAGGACAAAGAAATGATCCCATCATTCCTGTGAGGTTTTACACCAAATCCTGGAAAAGATCTTGATGGCTTAGATGGTGCGAGGTCCAAAAAGACCAGTTATGAAGCTGGCATCTTCATTGTCTCAGCCCCTTTTTTTTCATAGACATTAGAGGGGGCACACAGAAAGTGTCTCCTCATGCTAATTCATGATACTGGAAGTTCCTGTTATGAGAGCTGTCCCAGAGAACAACTCCACACCGACACTTAGAGTTTCCTTCTTCCCTAAGTTCTTTAAAAAATAGGAAAGTGTCTCCGCAGAGAGAAGAGGAAGAAAGAGGGACATGAAGTGCCCTTGCTCTAGCAGGCTTTTGGTAGTCATCCCAGGCTCCTGCACAGCTCTGTTTGTGACCACTCTTCCTTGTGGTTGAAATGTGCTTGCTGGTACATTCCCTACCTAGGGCCTTGGAAAGAGAACATTTCCCTGCTCTCTTCTTTCCTTGTGATGAGCCAGCCTACACTTCGTTCTAAGACATAATTTGAACCCAGAGAACTTAGAAATTTGTCATTCCAGTGTTCAGTCTCAGGAACTGAGGTTGGCGTGGGAAGGGGATGGTGCTTTCTGCTGATGCTCCACATGTTGAGGTTCTATGTCACAGGTTAAGAATGCATTGATAGATGCCAGGCGGTGGTGGCGCACACCTTTAATCCCAGCACTCGGGAGGCAGAGCCAGGAGGATTTCTGTGAGTTTGAGGCCAGCCTGGGCTACCAAGTGAGTTCCAGGAAAGGCGCAAAAACTACACAGAGAAACCCTGTCTCGAAAAACCAAAAAAAAAAATGCATTGATAGAAGCATCCCTAAGGACACATGGGAAACTGATGGAAAAACACTGCAAGTATGCTTTTCTGTTCAGTGTATTTTGTGTCCAGGAGTTTAGCAATCCTAGATTTAAATGTAAGATTATTTATCAAAGCATTAATTATGGTACATTTCTTAAGCAATAGAAGCTTGGCATAGCTATCAGGCTAAATTCATGATGGCTCATCCCATGTAACAATGACTTGAACAGAAAAGTACAGAAGAATAATGGATGTCATATTAAGTTGTTATTGTTGCATTAAGTGAAAAGACCAGATTATAAAACAGTACTAAATGTGGTAAATACTTCTGTTCTTACAAATAATACATATGTGGTGTGTGTGTGTATGTGTGTGTGTGTGTGTGTGTTGTGCATATGTGATGTGTGTGTGTTTGTTTCTAATCACTATTCTCCTTTAATTACAATTAGAGAATAAAGATATGAATTCTCCTTATTGTTGCCCAAATTCCAACTTAAATTGATTCATAAAGCTTTTTTATTTTAGCTTTGCAGTACTTGAAATTAATTATATAGCTATGACCTTTGCTGTTCATTCATATACTTAACTACACATACATAAGTTCACCTAGTTAATTAATGCTATGTGTTCAATAGGGTACCATGAATTGTAACTATAGTGATGTATAATATTGCTTTTGGGGATCCAATGCACTGATACATAGCTGTGAATCCTGGTAGTCATTTATTAAGTGTGGACCTTGTTTGAAAATATCTTCCTCAATGATCTTGTTTCCTCCTAGTATGAAACCAGATTTTTTGTGTGTGATATTATATAGCTTCTGACCATTAACAATTTCTAACTGGAGTAGTTCTTTCATATATTACTCTTGATCTTAATTATCAAACCAACATTAAATACCATTTTGGCAATTCTCTTTCTTGGTAGCTTATGATAATTGCATGCCATATCCAAATATCAGAGTACATTTGAACAAAAAATTTCTAAGAGCTATGGATTGTATTGCCTGAGTGGTTAATTTATTGGTTTGTGTACATCTGACAACTATTTCTGATCATTTGAGTCCTAATCATTAACTTGCTTTGTCAATTCTTATCACAAATCTTTTGGACTCTGAGAGAGCTATCCTCATAGTCAATATGGTCTATGGCAATAAAATATATGATATTGGATAATTTATAAACAACAGACATTTACTCACCACATTGTAAAGGCTGGAAACTCCAAGATTAAGGTGGTGGAGGATCTCATCTTTGCTCCAAGATGGCATCCTGTTGCTGTATCTTGGAGGAGAGGTTTGTTGTCCTCACAAGGTGAAAAGAACTGAAGGGGTAAACTTGTCCCTTCATACCCCCTTAATGAACAACAGATCCCTCAGGACTTAATTACCTCTAAAGAGCACTACCTCACAATACTGTGACAGTAGTGATTAAATTTGAGGCAATGGGTTTTGGGGACATTCAGGCAATAATAGCAATTATCTTTATTTTCAAGTACCCTTAGAATGTCACCTTCCTCTCTGTATTAACACAACATGGCAAAATCCCTCTCTTACATATCATTCCCAATGTGCTTGTTATCCTGTTTGATAAGGTACAGAAAGTCACAAAAGCACATTTTAGGAATTATTTATAATTATCATCATTTTATTCCTAATAATTAGACAAATCCATAGTGTATGGATTTGTTTCACAGTTGAACAGGGATCTCATGTATAGCCTGGGAATTTTTTGACTATACATGTGTGTATTTGATAGTAAAATTTAACTGTATGTTTTTCTTTGGAAATAATGCCTTTGAAAACAACTTCGCCCGGCTCAAATCCAGACATACCCACTGCTTTCATGGAGTGATTTGAATATAAACAATAAAACGAAACAGTGAGGAAGTTCTAAAAAAATAATTCATGTTCCTTCTGCCTTTTATTCCAGGTTGCTAGTTAGAAAATATAAATTACTTGACAGGGAACACTACAGCTTTCCTAGTGACAAGGAGTTTAGAGGGAGAGAAAAAGTGTGTTCATGCACATGCACATATGTGTGTGTGCATGCATGTATGCACACACACACACACACACACACACACACACACACACACGAGGAGGTGTGGTGAGAAGGATGAATGAGACTATGCTGAAGGATGGGACAGTATGCCTTTGCCACTGTCTGACTCTGCCATTGAGTGGAATCCAGAAGGTCCATCTGAAACCCTGGGCTCCTTGAATTCTAAAAAACTCTTCAGCAATGATGGTTTCACTATAAGAAGAGAGAAATGTCAAACCACATTATCTTTTGTGATTCATCACTGAAATTAATCAAGATCCCAAAGGAAAACTGTGACTTCCTTTATCTATAGCTTATTCTACTCTAACTGGAGATTTCTCATTTTTGGACATTTCTTCAAGTTTGACAAATGTTTTTCTTAAAAAAATCATGTTCAAAACCCCAGTGATATGCTGTTTACTGTGCTGTTTGTTCTGGATGAAACTACTGTAGATTAGTGTCTTAGACAGTGTTCTATTGCTGTGAAGAGACACCATGACTATGGCAACTCTTATAAAGGAACTGGGGCTTGCTTTCAGTTTCAGAGGGTTAGTCCATTGTCATCATCATGGTGGGAAGCATGGTAGACATGGTGCTGGAGAAGTAGCTGAGAGTTCTATATCTGGAGCTGCAGTCAGGAGAGAGAGAGAGAGAGAGAGAGAGAGAGAGAGAGAGAGAGAGAGAGAG
>CABHPH010151373.1:0-28006 GCA_902168325.1 Peromyscus nudipes | reverse complement strand
GAGAGAGAGAGAGAGAGAGAGAGAGAGAGAGAGAGAGAGAGAGAGAGCGCCAGCCACTGGGCCTGGCTTGGGCTTCTGAAACCTTAAAACCCTCCTCAAGTGACATACTTCCTCCACCAAGACCACAGTCCTAGTTCTTCTAAATCAGTGGTTCTTTACCTCTGAACCTTTTTTGGGGATTGAATGACCCTTTGACAGTGGTCATCAGAAAACACAAATATTTACATTATGATTCATAACAGTAGCAAATTTACAATTTTGAAATAGCAATGAAAATAATTTTATGGTTGAGGATCACAACAATATGAAGAACTGTATTAAAGGGTTTAGCAGCCTGCTGGTCCAGTCCTCAGTGCTGCACCCAGAGTAACTCAGTAAACACTTCCCAGGGGCAATGATTGAAAGAGTTTTATAATAACTTCGCACAAGATTTGAGGGTCATTTTCTTTTATTCTTCTCCAGTTTTAATTCTACAGCTTCTTTTCAGCTCTAATTCTATTGCCCTTTTCAGCTTTAATTGTACCTACATTCTAATTTCTACTAACTTTTAATTTTTCTCTAGTTCTTCTGAGCTCTTCTCTCTATCTGCTATATACACATTTCTAACAGTGGGCTCTTTGCAATAATAAGAAAAGTTACAAGGCTGACTCTCAAGGTCATAGCATATTCCTAGAGAGATGATAAGGAGAAAAGCCTTTACCATGGCAACACATAGACAAGGACTTGGTGCTTGGCACTTGCCCAGGCAGTGGCATCTGCAGTTAGCTGGATTTAAAACTATTTCTCTCTGGACTTGGTTAACTGATTAGTTGTTATTTGGGACCTAAATAATAAACAGTTAGTTAGTTGAAGTTTCAGTTTTATATCATAAACTGAGGTTAGAATATTCAGACAAAGTTTTAACTGCTAAAGGGTCAGAGCAGGTGAGTGTTGGGAGTCCTGATATCAGCTGCTGGTGGGGGAAGCTCAGGACAATTCAGTTTCTGTAGGGTGTTGATTCAACAAAGCCAGACATTCTGTAATTCTCTCCTTGAGTAAAATCTGTGAAAGTCCAACTTGTGATCTATCCACAGAGATACTACATCTGGCCAATATGCCCTGTCAGCTTAGCTAATTATAGAGAACAGGCTCCTAAAATGTCTTACAGTCCACATGGAACAATGAATCTAGTTATGAGGATATTTTAGTATATTTCTGTTCATCAAAATTATACAGCTTAATTAGAAGTCATCTTCCTGACCACCTATGGGTATATGTGCCCATAAGATTGAGATGCAATCACAAGATTACATATGCATGTCATAGGAAAATGCATGGTAATGGGGAGATACCTAAGCTGTTTTTGCACATGTGAAATCACAGATGGAAGCAACAGTTTTCAGAGCCAGTGGTCCATAAACCTTGCTTGCCAGGGATATCCCATCATAGAATCATTCTTCTGGTGGGTTGACATCTAAATTATCAATTGCTATAAGCTGTGTTTGCATAATGTCCCACAATAGCTCATGGCAAAAGGGTCATAGCATTAGGAAGATTAAGAACTACTGTTCTAAATAGTGTCATTCTCCAATGACTAAGCATTCAGATCTATGAGCCTATGGGGGCCATTCTTATTCAAAACACCACAGTTAACAATTCTTCTTCTGTAGGAGGGAATCAATTGATGCCTTACAGCACAACCATGTTGAAGGGTTGTCATCTGCACATCCAAGGCACATTTTGTGTGCACTTATTCTTAGATACAAAAGACATCTATGAGACCTGGATGTCAGTGAGAATTGTGAACAAGATTCTTGAGAGACACCAGTCTTTTACTTCTGTGCTTGATTCACCCTCACCTAGATGATAAAGATAGAGATGCTCAAAGCAGGCCATGTAGCTCTCAGACATTGCCCCATTAATACAAAAGTGACTGCAAGCACAGATCAGCTATACCTTCTCCTACTATATTAGGATATTTACTTGGAATTAACACTTTGTGCCTTATGGAAAATGTTGAGGCATTGGTTATGTGAATCATCAGCTTAGATTTTGCTGGATTTATTTATTCATAGTCTTTATTATGGATGTATTTCTTCCCCCTACTTTTCCCTTCTTTACTCAGCATTTTAACTAAATCCAAGTCAGGCCTCACATGGGCAGGTCTTTTGCTCCATAAAAAACTATTTTACTTTAAAAATTAATTTCAAAATTCAGTAAAATGTGTTTATAAATTTTTTGTCTGGTGTTTTCAAGAGCTATCTTCATTTTCCACTGATTATATATCTGTAGTTTTCTTATAAAATTCCATGTTTATGTGCTTTTTATGTGAGTTTCTGTAACTTTTCTCTCAATTTGGAATTTGCTTTTCTTTATTGTTTTTCTATGTGTTTTCCTTTTGGATGATTGAAAGAAGACTTATAATTTCTTAACACTTATATTTGATACAATTGAAATGTGTTTTAAAATATCTTCAATGGAGTCAGAGTTACTACAATGGTGTTTTCCCTGTAAGCTCTATCTGTGTTTTTTGTGCATTTCTGTGCACCTAGCTGATGCTCAGTGTCCTAGGATGCACTGAAGTACCATTTTGTCATTTCACCCAGTTATATTTTGAAAAGCTGGTAGAGATAATCCTTTTGTCAGGACCTATTAATACACAGGTATTAACAGTGTCATACTTCATCTGCCCACTCTCAATCCTTTATGTAATCTAAGCTGGAAGTGTATTAATACTCCAGTTGCCATTCAAGCAGATGATTTTGGATTGACAGATGAAGGTGAATTCTACACAGCAACTGATAGGAATTTCAACAACAAAACTGCAACCATATAGGTAAATATATAACATGTACAAGCACACAAAATTATACATTGTCCTTGCCTGTTACAATGTTCTTGATATGAATATTTGACTGAGTGATGGATTAATAGGCAACATCATGTGCTGGTATAAGTGCTAAGATACAAGAGTGGTCAAAGATGTGTTCTTAGATACAGAATAATGAGCATAGCATCTCTATGAAACAGCACTGACACCTCTTTGCTCTTCCCTTCCCATATTAAACTAAAAAATGAATTGAAAGGAACAGTTTTTTTTTCAGTCTGTTTTATCTCTAGAAATTCATCTCAATGCCTTTTCCCTCTTGATCACACTGAATCATTCAAAACCTCTTAAATTCTCAGCAGCCAAGAAGAAGAAAGGCTAGGATCTTCTATAAATCCATCTTGAGGTTCTGTTCAGGCTAACCTTTACTGAAGGTGGAAAGCAGAATTGAGGTTAAGAGTTTGTTGTTGTTGTTTATTTAATAGAAAAAAAGTAAAATAGCATTATTGCTGTAGAGCCATGCTCAAAACTAAGACTTAAGTATGTACAAATCCTGCTTGCCAGAGCATCTGGCAGAGAGACCCAATATTATGGCACCATCCATGTGTTATATGATCATGTATGCAGATGGTTTGGTTTCTAGAAATTAGAATTCTGGAAATAGTCTGTGTAGTTAAGGCTATGGAATGTACCTTTCTACAGTGTCCTGCAGAAGGTGAGAACACACTCATTAGCTGTTTGGTCAGGAACACATTGCTTCATTATTTAATTATTTAAACTGTATGAATTGAAACTAATAAAAATCATATTTTAGAGGTGTGGTGATAAATGTCCTTGTTCCTGCCATGAAAGAGCTTAGAGTTTGTGACCTTTCCATTCCTTAGGAGGGCATACTCTGGTTTCTCTTCAGATCGTATAAATCTTTCTCCTTTTACTATTCCTTAGGGCTTTAGAAAATTTAATGCTTTATCTTGAAATTTATTAAATTGCACTGTGGTCAATAAGTGTCATGTTTCCCTGACAAATTATAAACTCTGTGAATTAAGGACTGTTACCAATAAGACAATCCATTTTTTATCGTGTTTTATAAATTTCAGATTTTGCATAATTTAAAATACACAACACAGTTATTAATTATTATTTATTGTCAACACTAATTGTGGTAGTTTGAGTGAAAATAGGTCCTTAGGGAGTAGCACTTTAGGAGGTGTAACCTAGTTGTAGTAGGTGTGGCTTGTTGGAGAAAGTGTATCACTTGGCGGTGGACTTTGAGGTCTCCTATACTCAAGCCATTCCCAGTGTCACAGTTCACTTCCTGCTATCTGCCAATTCCGACATAGAACTTTCAGCTACCTCTCCAGCACTGTGTTCACATGCATGCTGCCATATTTCCTATGAGGAGGATAATAGACTAAACCTCTGAACTGTAAGGCAGCCCCCATTAAATATTTTTCTTTATAAGAGTTGCTGTGTTCATGGTTTCTCTTCATAGCAATAGAAACCTTAATTAAGACATTAATGCTACATTACAAAAATAATGTAATTCAGTTTTACAAACACATTTTAAAGCTTACAAAAAATCAAATGAACTCCAAATCTCATAAATGGTAAGTGAAGTGACCCAGAAAGAAAATAGATCTACTGTACTAAAATACCACGTCTGTCTGACTCATCAGGAGTATTGTGCATCCAGGAATTGAATCCAGAGTCACAGGATTCTCATGAATATAGTCATACATATCACAACATATGCCTTTTACTCAAAATTGCTAACAGTTAAACAAGTCTTTATCCTATGAACTACTTAAACCAACAGAAAATGGACAGTGAAAAATGTATGTCCTGTGATATACAAGTCAGTTTTTAAAAATCTTAGTTTAATGATTCTGAAATTCTCTGTATTCAGTGTGTTGCCTTTCAATAGTATCCACTCATTTCTTCAGTGCTTTCCTGAAACAGCAGAACCTCTGGCTTTGCTTTCCTTTGATGACTTGAAAGTCTATATGGCAGTTATCCACTTGAAAAGCTCACCATGCATCTGTAGGATGACCAAATACAAAGTAGGGATATCAGTCGTGCTGGGGAGGATGGGTGGTTAGCTAGAGAAACCCGTGCACTGCAGCTGGACACACAAAGCATGTTCTGTCATTGGAATGTGGTTTGTAAGTTCCTTACAAAGCTAATGCTGGACTTAGTATCTCTTATCATGGTCACAGTATTAAACATTACTCACTTGAGTTGAAAAACTATGTTTACAAGTGGACTGGCACATGGTTTGCTATTAGTTTTATCCACAATTCCTCAAACTTGGAGGCAGTCAAGAAGTTCTTTAATAAGTGAGCAGATGAACAAATCCCAGTATATTTACTCAATAGAATTTTATTCAGTGATGATTGAAAAATGAGCTATCATAACACAAAAACCTACTGTGATACTTAAAATATAGACTTCAATAAAAATAAGATAATTCTTATAAGACTATGAACTATAGGATGTGGTGATATATAAAAATTTGATACTGTTGGGCAAAATTCTGAGGACAGTAAGAAAGCAAAACAATGGCTTCTGGACAGGTAGCAGGCTGAGTGGTGGAGTTGAGGTCATAACTAGGCAGGGAAGTTTTTGACGCTGTGTTTGTTCATGTTGGGCATTTGTTGACTCATATAAAACAGTGGGGACCCCAAGATGAACTGTGACCTTTAGTACTATTATATCAGTTCTCATTAAATTTAATAATGACACCCAGTATGTAAGATGATAAGGTAGAAATTGGGGGAGGAAATGGTCCAGAGATTCTCTAAAAATAGTGTGTATCAGAAGTATCTAACCCCCCCAGGTATGTATGTATGTATGTATGTATGTATGTATGTATGTATGTATGTATATATATATATTTTTTTTCTGGAATACTAGGACCTTCACTTTGCATTCTTTCACCTATCCTGTGTCATCTAGTTGGATTCACTTTGGTAAGAGTAGAAATGCAAATATCTAGACAAAATGTATGAGAAATAATTTGTATCTCAAAAATCACCCTGTTGTTGCAGTGTTCCTTAAATGAAGAGGAGCAGAAGAGCAGAGCATGTCTAATTAGTCCTCTATTCATGGAAGGTTGGTAGGCATTAGTTAGGTCTGCCATGTGGCTGGAACCCAGGAAAAGGGTTTATTGTGTTAGCTCTACACAGCACTGAAACACTGAGTAAATGTTTCGTCTTCTTTCTTCAGATGTCTTGTAATCTGGATCCATTCAACATACATTTGTTGTTGGCTGTTGAGTAGTCACTTTATAGGCACTGTGGAGAATTTTTAGTGACACTGTAATTTAATGTCCACTCCATGTACAATCTTAATTGTTTGTCATGCCTTAGAAGATTATATATTCCTTGTCAGGCTAAGACTGCATTTTGCTTGCATTTGTAACTTCTACAGTACTGATCATAATTAATTGGCATCTAGAATGTACTGACTCAGAAAATGATCCCATGATTAAATGAGTAGCCAATCATGTATGTTTACTTCCCTGTTTGTTTATAACGTGGGACAGGAGAATGCTACAGAAAGTATATGCTGTCCATGGCCTCAGATCACCTCAGGGTACTTCTGTGTTTCCTGGCTTTAGTGCTGTTTACAATGCTCCTAATGAGCTACTCTCTATTATAGTTATGTACAGTTTCACATGAGAATGATAAGGCAAGTTTTTAATAATCTTTCTAATTAAGCAAATCAAGGTATAAAGGGAATTGAAGTGTTACCTTGTGATTACTCCAAGGCTATGTGTACAAACGTCCCAAGGACTAGAGCCAATGCCAAAAGAATTCAATAACTATTTGGAATTTTACTTTTCTCTAAATTATTTTGGCATATACTTCCTCAGTATGTTTTCTAATTCCTGTAAAAACAGATGGTATGCTCAGATCCAACAATTTGAAGAAACTCCATTAACTGACAATTTATGCAGGTTAGTAATAAAAGCACCTTATAGCAACCCATCAAACCATCAGGAGAGGTCACCACAAAGATAGGAGGAGAGTAGAAGAGAGGGATGCAGTTGGAAAAGGAAGGACAGCAGACAGGAGATGAGAAGAGGGGGAAATGAGCAAGAAGCGTTGTCTTCCTGGCTGGGCTTGCCATCTGTGGACTGACAATTGCCTGCTTGCCCTGGCCTGGCAGGGAAGGATGAGTGACAGTCTGGGAACAGATCACCTCACATGACCTCCCCCATTCCTTTCTTTCTATTGCTTGTATTGGCCAATGCCCCATAGTTGTATAGAGGTGAAGCGGTGTTTAGACATAGAGTAGTTTGTTTATCTAGGACAGGTTTCCCCAAAGGGAAAATTTGAGTCACCTCAACTCCATGGGAGAAGCGTGCTTCCCAGCCACCACTGCATAGAAGCTTAATATTCTCTGTCCAGCCTCCAATGCACAGAACACATCTTGTGATTAAGTCACCTGCTTTGTTGTCAGTAGTGTGAAACTCAACAAGCCCTAGAGCAATCCATATGGTTCCTGTTCTCAGGGCATGTCAGGAGTAGGCCAGTGTCTGAAGGAAAGCATGGCCATGGAACAACCTGTGAAAACAGACCTGTGGAGAGACAGCAGGAAAAAATAGAAAAGGCTCAGAAATACATCTGGTGGTGTTTATGAGATTTATTAAAATTCAACAAGGAGTGCGTAATACTTAGCAAACAAGGTTTGTCTTTAGAAAATCCTTGTGGGATTTATATAAGGATCTATTAATAAAGGGCACATACGGCACTCATACTACAATCAGACCATGTTATGTAAAACATGGACAAGAAAGTAATAGGATAACATCCTGTTTGCACAGGAGATTTTATGATATTACACTTGATTCTCCTGCTTTCACTGTGCACCTTTGGAAGCTGTGATTTGCATAGTGATGCAGCACATGAGACAGGAACCTTGACATTTTTGCAGCTGTACATGTTTGCATACACCAAGATACATAGTTACTATCTGATTCTTTTATTCATCTCCACTTTATTACCCAAAGCATTGTCCACAAAATCTGTTTAACACATTTTCACAATTTAAGCCTTTAAACCACTGTGTAGATTCTCGACATATTTTCCAGGTTTGCGTTTCCCACCAGAAATGCCATATGTTCTCAAAACCATTTATCATTTTATTTACAGTTCTAGCTACATTGTTGACTTAATATTTCTTCACATACACCACATGTTTACTTAGAAAGATACTCCATTTCAGCTTCAACAGGTCAAAAAGTTCAACTTAATCTTTTCCCCAAACAAAGAACACTGCCTTATCAATTATCAGCAATGGAAACAATATTCTACTGTGAGCCCCAACACAAAACATGGATGCATTTGAAGGTTGCAATTATCCTTCTCTCTTGTTAAATGATTCTAAATTCCTTATCTTTCCCACTCTGCCTCCCATCCACTCCCCCATCATTTTCATTCAGGAGGTTCTGATGAGACTCTGACCTGGAGAGAGCAGGAGGCTAACAACTTGTTTCCTGGTTGATCTTTTCCTCTGGTTAACTGTTAGCTGCATGTGTACCTAAAGACATGATTTCCTATGAATACACATTTAACTAGGTCCTCACGATAAGCCAGTATTCGTCTTAAGCTCTTATTTTTTCTCTATCCGCGTTACATGCATATATATCCTGTTGTTTGTTTATTCATACATTTGGATTAGCTAGTTATTGAACATACAAGAAATTTGCCCTTCTAATGTAGTAATTAATCAGTACTTCTTGTTTATCTCTACACCTGTATGTCTAGTGTGTCTGTAACTGGACTAATACTGCTATTAAGCCTTTGGAACTGAGATAGTTGTGGCACACACTCAACTGAGACATAGGTTAAATAGGCTCCTGGCCACTACATTAGAAACTACAAAGAAACCTATTTAATCTACATACCAATGGTTCTACATGGAGTCTATGTTAGATTATCAAGAAATTCTATGCTAATTAAAAAATACTATGTGTTAGAAATCCAATGTACTCTTTATACTTATTTCTCACAATTTAACATTTGATCCATTTAGAAACTATCCAAGTATCATCTTCATATGAAACTGAACATGGCAGCATTAATATCTTCTTATACCTAATGTCAGCACACAAAGGGACCCTCTCTAATTCTTTTCATTATTAATGTTATTCACTAATATTTTGGTATATGATTATTAATAATCTTTTGCTTGGTTATCCAAAACAATTAATTAAGCAAGTAGGATAAAGTTTTCCAAACGAGAAGCCTAAAAAAAAAAAAACCAGAAATGGAGGGCTGGGAGAACACTCAGAGCATACAGTTCTTGGTGCACAAATGTGAGGATTTGACTTTGAATCACTAGAACTAACGTAGAACCAGTATAGTATTGTGTGTCTGTAATCCCAGGTCTCCCATGACGGATTGGAGAGGCAGGAGTAGCATGTAGGCTCATGGCCAAGCTCAGCCTGTCCTGAACAAGATAGCAGGCAGGAACTGGCACCCAAGGTTGTCCTCCGACTCCCATATGCATAAAATGAAATGCAGATGTGCACACACACACACACACACACACACACACACACACCTATACTCACACACGTTCATGCATATATTGATATGAACACATTTCAAGCACACAGAAATAGTGAAAAAGAAATTAAAATTCCTAGCAAAGGTATGCTCTGGCACAACAGGATTATTTTACTTCCTGAAACTTGGTCAACATTTATAGACTACTCCATCACAAATAATAGTACACATTATTATCAGACATATATAAAACAGTGACCAAGAGATCTCATTCAAGACCGTGAAACAATTCTTTATTTAGAAAAGCTGAAATCATGCAAAATACGTTCAAGAAAATAATCTGGAAATAAAAAACTGTGTCAAAATTTCCCAAATAGCAAGAAATTGCAATGAGAGGTTAAGTTACCAAAATTATGCTAGAAATTATTTTTAATAGTGAAAAAAAATTGATAGGCTGTGAGATGAAGCCTGCACAAGACTTAGAGAAGTGGTTCTCAGCCTGTCAGTTGTGACCCCCCCCAGGATCGCATATCAAATATCCTATATTTTTCACATTTACATTAAAATTCACAACAGTAGCAAAATTACAGTTACGAAGTAGTAACAAGATAATTTTATGGTTGGGGGTCACCACAACATGAGGAATTGTATTAAAGGGTCTCAGCATTAGGAAGGTTGAGAACCACTGACTTAGAGGTAGCATGTAGCTTTAAGTGTCTGTATTAGAAAAGAATGTGGAGCCAGGCAGTGGTGGCACACACCTTTAATCCCAGCAGAGGCAGGTGGATCTCTGTGAGTTCTAGGCCAGCCTGGTCTACAGAGCAAGATCCAGGACAGGCACCAAAACTACAAAGAGAAAGTCTATCTCAAAAAAAAATATGATCTAAAATATTTTTTGGTAGATTATTTCATTGAAAATTGATTTTTTGCATACAATATATTCTAATGATGGTTTCCTCTCCTCCAATGCCCTGCATATTTTCCTTAATTCCCCACCCACCCAAATCCACACCCTCTCTTTCTCTCATTGAAATAATAACAGGCACCTAAAATTATAATGATAATGATAATAATATAATGTAAGATTTTTTGGTTTTATTAAGATGAATGAAGAAAAAAAGCTGAAGTAAGCAGGCCAGAAACTAATAGAATGGGATTAATGCAATAGAAAATGTAATAAAGTTAGTTTTAAACCTCATAATTGTTTATTTTATTTTGAATAATCATATATGTGTGTCGGTGTACATGCCTATCGATGTACTTGTTCACAGGGCCAGGGGAGGATGATGGTGTCACCCTCTTTATCCTTCTCTGCCTTATTCCCTCAAGACAGGGTCTCTCATTGTACTGGAGCTAGGAGGACAGCCAGAAACACCAGTGGCCCTCCTGTGTCTGCCCCTCAGCTCTGGAGCTGCAGCAAGTGTGATCATGCCAGAGCTTACATGAGTTCTGGGGATTTGAACTCAGGTTGTGGCGTAGCTAGTACTCTTATCCGCTGAGCTATAACCCTGATCCAAAAAATCGTTTTCTGTAGATGTAAATAATGGACTTATATTCCTTAAATGAAAAGAGGCTACAAAACAAATGTCTAAATGTTAGAAATATCAAAACAGGCAGAGTCTGCAAACTTTAATAGGATGATGAGAGAAGTTTTTGAAGAAACTCACCCACAGAAACTCAACTCAGATGAAACGGATAAGTAATTTAAAAAGTACTGTATTACAACTGGTTTAATATGAATGAAAAAAGCAAAATAACCCTGAGCTATTAAAGAAATTGTGTTCAGTATCTAAAACCTTCCACGAGGAACATGGTTTTTGGAAATGTGTTTCTTGATGAAGTACAAGACATACTTATGGAAGAGAAGCATCCAGTTTCGGACTAGCTCTCAGAGGACGAGGGAGTACTTCTAAACCTGCTCTCTATAGTCAGCACAACTTTGATGCTAGAACCTGGCAAGCACACTGCAAAGGCTTTAATAGACAAATATGCTTCAGGAACATAAAGGCAGAGTCTTAAAAGGTTAGCAAGTTGAAGCCAATGGCTTCTTTTTTGTTTTTGTTTTTGTTTTTTCAAGACAGGGCTTCTCTGTGTAGCCCCAGTTTTTCTAGAACTCACTCTGTAGACCAGGCTGGCCTTGAACCCAGAGATCTGCCTGCCTCTGCCTCCCGATTGCTGGGATTACAGTCATGTGCCACCACTGCCCAGCTGCCAAGGATGCTTTTAACCATATGAATACATGGTTGAAATAGACAAATACTTAAAATCCAGTCAATACAATTAAATATTGGACTATTTTAATAGGTGCAGGTAGACAAATGACAGTAACACAATGTTTCAGTCTGTGCCCAGAGAAATGGCTCAGCGGTAAAGCATTTGCTATGCAGGCCTGGGCACCAGAGTCTAACCTTGAGCCCACATAAACGTAAAGTTAGAAGGAGATGACTGACTCCACAAAATTGTCTTCTGACATATACAGGCATGCCATGGCACATGAGGCCATACACACACATGTGTCATATGCGTGCAAACACATGTACACACACACACACACACACACACACACGAAGCCTTCATTCTTGATTCCTAAAAATGTCATCAAAAGTAGAAATAGAAGCCCTACTTCTCAAGTTTGAAGCAAGGTAATTGTCAAAAACACAATCTTTATGTGTATGAGGTACTGAACATTTTTTCTTTAAACAAAGTAACACAAAAATGCCACTGTGATCATTTCTATTAAATGGAATGCACTGGAGAGGTAGCTGAGTGGTAACATACAAAATACCTTGACTAAGTTCATGCCAATACCTTCCATAGTACCACTGCTGGCCCACATGGAGATATTAGTCCTTGCAGTCAGACAAAAAAAAGTAAATTTAAAAGTAAAATTGAAGCCGGGAGGTGGTGGTGCATGCCTTTAATCCCAGCACTTGGGAGGCAGAGGCAGGAGGATCTCTGTGAGTTTGAGGCCAGCCTGGGCTACAGAGTGAGATCCAGGACAGGAGCAAAGCTATACAGAGAAAACCTGTCTCGAAAAACCAAAAAAAAAAAAAAAAAAGTAAAATTGAAACGGGAGAATTAAGAAAAATCTTGATTCAGCAGTAAACTGAGATAATCTTAAGGACTTAGTTATAATAAAAACTGTTCAATTATAAGATATAAACTATAAGAATAATACATAAATGCTAGTTGAAATTTTCCATATTAGAAACAATTGGGAAATGAAACTGTAAAATGTCCCTTCAATAGTGTTCAGTAAAGCAACAATTTAAGGCGTGAAGTATAATAAAAGACAAAATAAAAATCTCATTTTACTTTTGTCAGGATTGACAAGATAAAGCCACTTTAGGATATTTAAAGGAATGTCTTTGGAGCGTCACCCAAAATCCTGCACGTGAGACTTCATTTGGGAGAAGGAAGCCTGAATTTCTTCATTTGTATAGTTAACCAATGAAGACCTTGCTTCATCAACTGGGATGCCGGGCTGTTTAGGGCCTTCCATCCCAAGTGAGCAAGATTTGCCCTGACCACTACCAAAGGAGTGACTACCTTATTAGAATGGTTATTTATTTACCTTTCCATCTGAAGCTCAGGCAGCTCTGGGATTTTCAAGCACTCCATCAGTAGCAGGAGCTTACAGGTGTTACATGTCTAAATGATTTTCCCAGCTGTATGCATTGTTTTCTAAATAGAGTGTGTGTGTGTGTGTGTGTGTGTGCGTGTGCGTGTGCGTGTGTGTGTGTGCGTTTATGTATGTGCATGCACACGTGTGTGCGTGTTCCACAATGTGCATGTGCCACAAGGCAGTGGAGGTCAGAAGACACCTCTCTGGAGTTGGTTCATTTCTAGCACATCCTGTATCCCACTAAGGTAATCAGGCTGGCACACAGACGCTTCTATCCACTGAGCTATCAGCTCATATTTACAGTAATTTCAATAGCCTTTGTTCAGTGGGAATTGAAAATGGTTTCTGGGGTACAGAATTGGGTATCTTTAAACAGATATTAAGTCTGTTCTGTTATAGGTTAAGAAATCTTCAAATAGCTGGAGGGTTGTGGCACATGCCTTTAATTCCAGTACTCAGAAGGTAAAGGCAGGCCGATTGCTGAGTTGGAGGCCAACCTGGTCTCTAGAGAGAGCTTCAGGACAGCCAGGGCTACACAGAGAAATCCTGTCTCAAAAAACCAAAACCAAAACAAAACAAAACTTTATAGACAGGCTTTTCCTTGGGCCTCCAGCTCACACAAAAAAATGACATTTATTATTATTACTTATAATAATAAATGCTTATTATTATTTATGAAAGTTCAGCCTTACCTTAGGCTTGTTTCTAACTAGCTCTTCTAACTTAAATTAACCCATTTCTATTCATCTATGTGCTGCCACGTGGCTCATGGATTTTACCTCTCTTCCTGCATGTCCTGCTTCCTCTCCATCTCCTCTGGTATGTCCTCCGCACTTAGATTCACTCCCTCTTTCTCTCTCTGCCTGGAAGTCCCGCCTAATCTCTTCCCCCCTAGCTACTGAACCAGCCAGCTTTTTATTACTCCAATCACAGCAACACATTTTCCCACAGTGTACAGGAATATTCCACAACAAATCTTCAAATAATAACCTGTATCAAATAAGCTCTGGGTTATAATGATATATAAATCGATAAAAATCACATTAAAGTTATCCTAGATTATTTCTTTTCTTTACAAGTCCTTGTATAGCCAATGTTTACAGTACTTTATCACAACTGCAAAACGTGTAAAATATTGATTGCAGAGCATAGCAATGTTGAAGTTAAGGATGGCGTTTTATCCTTCACTCCAAAATACCAAGACAATTCACTTCTGTTCATATGAAACTTCCTTAACTTCAACATCACAAATATCAGCTCCAGTCTTCCAATACACCTTGCCTTTGAACGTAATAATACCTTGCTAGCTGCTTTTTGCCCCTGGCCCTCCTGCTACACTGATATACCATGCTTTGCACATCACGTACTGTCGCATCTGGGAAGGAGTCTCCCGGGAAAGGATTAACCTGAAGAAGGGATTTTACTGTATTTTCATTGGCTCCACAATCCATCTTCGGATTTCTATGCAGGGTGCTATGCGTATGAAGAGGTGTACATCGTCAGAATGAACATCTGACACGTCATGGCTTTAATTAGAGTCTAACAAGTTTACAGTATAGAGAGAACATAAAAACTTTTAGTATAGAGGGACTGAGAGTGTCTACTACGCCCTCACACAACAATCCCACTACATCTCCAGCTCATCTGAATTCTGAAACTGGTCCTTAGGGATGCACGGCTACATAGGCAAACTAAGGGATGCAATGGCATTTGGTCAAATGAAAGATGTTTTAGGCCTGTTTCCTACCAGGTGATTTATATTAATTCAACAAACATTTCTTCAGTTTCTACCTTGTGCCAGACATTATTCTATACATTGGTGAAACAGAGACAAAAACATGCAAGATATTTCTCTTAATGCAGTCGTTACTAAATGAGCAAATAAATAATCTAGATAACTGGGTAATGTAAGCGATAGAAATAAAGGGAAGGATAGTTTAATAAAAAACAATGACATAATCTGTTAATGTATGGAGGACACTATGGCACTAGATATTTATAAGCACAGCTACAATTCTCTAGCTTACATTTTAGTGTTAATACATGTAGCTTATATGTGAGCTTTTTGGTGGAAGTATTTCCTTCAGATCACATAGTACTAAGTGGAATGGAAATTTTGGCTCAGTGATTCATGAACCCATGTTTGATTCTGAGTGTCATGCTGGCATAGTGGGATTCTGAGCAAAACAAAGACACGTTTGCTTAGGAAACTAACCCTCTCACAGAGATTAAACAGCTAACAACAGAACATGTGTGATACACAGTAGATCATGACCAGAATGATGAATGTCCTTAAGGAGTTGGGGCAGGCAAAGAAAGAGACTCTTCCCAGACCTTCTAGCAGGGTACACAATCCTTTCCATATACTACATTTAGCAGTGAGACTTCCATGGGTTTTGAACCTATAGTCCTCTAAAATAATATATATATATTTGAAGTCACTAAATAGCAGCAGTAAAAATGAATTATAATTCAATTTTTTAAAAATGATAAAACAGGAAAAATGTACATTATAAATAATGGCTTCAAAACTTGTTAATACTATACACAATAATGTATTTAGAACATTTTCTCTGAGGTTTGTAATATGTAATCCATGATTAATGCCCTATGACCATTCTCATAAATCTTTAAGGGCTCAAGTAAATGATGTGTGTAAGAAGATACACAGAAATTCCTGTGATGAAATGGAAGCTATATTCCAGGATATTGCCAGTATATAGCAGCAATCAACAAAAAGACAACAAAGAATTTCATTGTATTAAATTAGTTACATTTTAATTGTATTATATTAAAAGTAGACTAGGTCAGCCATGGAAGTCTTTCAAGAGAAAAAGCAAGAAGAAAGAGAGTTGAGACTCTGACTAATGTGAGTAAGAATAAAAAGGTGGTGGAAATATCAAGACCTACACTCATGCTCCACGTGCTAGTGATAGAGTCATGAGCAAGAAAAACAACCGTGAGAAGAAATGAGCTATGCCAGCCGTAGTTCAAGCAGTGTGTACACAGAAATAATCACAACCCAGACAGTGGCTATTTTGAAGGCAGTTCCTAGGTACTGCCTTGCTGGGTTCATGTCAAGTAGAAAAGAGCATGATGGCCCTAACAACACTGTTCTCTCACTGAATACAAGAATGTGGGGTACAGGATCTCAGAAGAGCCTTGATGGCTGTGAAGCTGTGAAACTGCCATTCCCTACCATTTCCACAGTGGAAAGTTACAACCTTCATATATTCTAGATGTATAGAGTATCACAAGTACCTGAATTTATTTGTTTGTTTGTTTTTCCTTTGTCTGTCTATCTATCTATCTATCTATCTATCTATCTATCTATCTATCATCTATCTATCTATCATCTATCTATCATCTATTTATTTTGTGCAGTGGTGTTTTGACTGCATGTATGTCTATAAGAGGTTGTTGGGTCTCCTGGAATTGGAGTCACAGACAACTGTGAGCTGCTCTGTGGGTGCTAAGACATGAACCCATAAGATCAGTCAGTGCTTCCAACCACTGAGCCATCTCTCTAGGCCCTCACAAGTGCCTGTTCTAAAGCAATACACAGATGTTAGCATCCCAAAAAGAACATAGCTGAAGTTTAGATCCAACAAATGTTTGTCTCTCCTCAGAAGCATTAACAATAGAAACCATCACAGATGAGAAGTTGTCTGATGTAAGTGCAACTTAGAAAGATTTTCTTTCCTAAATTTGGAATGTACACTTTCACATTTCCCCCTCAAATCAAAGCATATTGGAGGGCTCACTATGAGTGTTTGAAGGCAACTAGTGCAAAATTACCTGTCCAAAGGACATCTTTATCTGTAGACACCATTGCCGTATAGCATAGAAGAGAGAAATTCAGTGATGCGCAAGTTTACAAAGACTGAGGTGAAGACTATTCTGAGATGACAATGTATCACCACCTTTCAAGTGCTTGAGACTCAGAACATTTTGATCTGAGTGGTGAAGGAGGCAGAAGCAGATGAACATGATTATACTGCTTGCTGTGTGGACAGTGAGACATATTCATCTTTGTCACATTCTAAATCACAGTGGTGTCCATTCCTTTGTGAGAAAACAACAAAGCTACCATTGGACATGAACTTGCTCTCTTCATATACAGAGGAGGGTATGAGAACCTATCAGTCAGTGACTGCTGGTAGAGATATCAGGTCCACCAAGTGGCTACCTTATTAACCTCTACCTCAGTTTCTTTAGTTTTCTTTATGACATGCAGAGCTGTCATATAAAACAGGATCAAAGAAGCCACAACATTACAAGGCGCATAAACCTTGAATAGGAGCTATGTGCCTGAGCATTATTTAAAGTAGTTCTCACTCCTGTCAGAAGACATTCTAGAAAATACCGGATTCAGGCAGGCTACAGACATTGCATAGCGACTATTTTTTTCTTGAACTAGGTTGCACTTGGGTTCATAAATTTCTATTTTTTGAGATGAGGATTTTGTCACTTCAATAGGCTATCTGTGGAGTTTTTCTTTTCCCTTTGTTTTATAGTTCTTGACTGTGGCTGCTTCCTTTGAAGTCACTTCTCCTCCATCAGTGGCCATCAGCACTGAGTTCCTTTCCCTGCTCATCACGCTCAGTCAGGGTATCATGAAGTACAGTGTTTACTGCCAGGCAGCTGTACACACATACTGCCCTCATTTTCAAAAAGTCAGCCCCTCTCTGCAGCAGCACTTCCTTCACATACTCTAGAAGTCCTGCAGGGCTTTGGAGCTTCTTGTAATAAAAACTAACAGGATTTATTGCTGACAATGAGTGTCTTGAGAAGGAACTTTTGGAGTGGGTAAAGACTAGCATTCAGTTTTATGACATAATAAATTTAAGAGGATTGTTTTGGACTTTTCTTGGGAACGAACCACATCCTTAATGATATTTCTGAGGTGGAAACAAATTCCTTTTTTTTTTCTTCAAACAAAAGATTTGGCAAATCCTTTTTGGGATGAAGCCCAATGATAGTTTAGAAGACATACTCTCTTCTTGTCACATTAACAATCATGATCATCTTCTTGTATGTCCTCATACCTGTGGTTTCAGCTGAAACTAACAGTGTGACTGAAGGGAACAAAGAAAACTTTTCCATTGCTGTTAGCCTATCAAAATACTCAATAAAATTTTATGCATAGTGCATTAGTCAGGAGAATTTCGCAATTATTTAACACAATGAATAGATGATGGAATTATTTAAATCCAAATTATTATTGTGTGAAAAATGATCCTGATAATCAGGCCGGCCTTAACGTATTTGTGAGAATTTTTGACAAGCTGCTGTGAATATTCGCTGAAGGGAAAGTATTTTTGGCAGGACTCTTCTACTCCTACATGGAGAGTGTGTTTACCGTGAGGTAAATGTTTCTCAGTGTGTACTATACTCTGCTTTAAGCCTAAACCTCTTTTCTTCTGGAACTAAAAGTTCAGAGAAAAGATTTGCTTTGACCAAGTCATGTTGACTTAACACACATATTTTATAAGTAAGCAGTGCTATGGATTCTAATAAAAGATATAAGAAGCTAAATGTCAAGCATACAGAAAATGCTTTGTCAGCCATCTGAACGTAATAACTGGATGGTTCAAAAGAACATTTGTTGCTCTAAAGTTGTACTTAGACCATCCCAGTTCCAACAAATGCTTGAGCGAAATGTGAATGTCCATATTAGGTGTCCTTGAGGGATGTCTTTTTTAGCACTGATTTTCAAAATTATGCTGGTATTACACTGAACATAGATTTGTTCACTCCTTTTTCCTTGCTTCTTCATCTGCCCTTTAATATTTCTGGCGCACCTTTTTTTTCTCTTGGCATGGGGATGTGAAAATACCACTGCCTGGTGTCTGAGAAGGTCTAGTAAGGAAAAATGATAACAAGCTATGATCAATGCCAGTGTTCAGCAGCCACAGAAGTGGGAAAGAAAAAGGTGTCTAGACAGTTGATAAAAGAAGGTATGGCTTCATCTTTGTCCAAAAATAATTGAACAAATAGTAAGTGGAATAATTTTAACATTGTCTGGCTTAGATAGTGGTGTTGTATTGGTATTGGCTTCCTGACTGATGAGAAATAGAATGTTGTTTGTAGAGAATAGTTTTCCTGTTTCCAGGGGATGCCTGCTGAGCATTAAGGGTTATGTCCCATCATTCATCATGCTATACATACAAATGCATGCACACACACACACACACACACACACACACACACACTCCCTCTCTCTCTCTCTCTCTCTCTCTCTCACACACACACACACACACACACACACACACACACACACACACAGAGAGAGAGAGAGAGAGAGAGAGAGAGAGAGAGAATGAGAATGTGTCAATGAATAGGAAGACAAATAAGGTAAAATGATGATGATTACGGATTCTGAGAAATGTGAGTATA
This sequence comes from Peromyscus nudipes, assembly GCA_902168325.1. NCBI lineage: Eukaryota > Metazoa > Chordata > Mammalia > Rodentia > Cricetidae > Peromyscus > Peromyscus nudipes. Next base: position 8,661 of record CABHPH010151373.1, on the reverse strand, counting down.
GGGCCCCTTGAACTGTTATTGAAACTTTTCTGTGGGTTTGAATGTATTTTGAATTAAGAAAAACTTAAGCTAAAAATAAGATAATTTATTGAATTTCCTATAAAAATGATCAAATATAATAAATGCATAGTGGGTGTTTTGGCAAGTGACAGTTTCCTGAGCAGAGAAACTGAGGCAGCCAGTCTCTTCCCTAACGCCTCCCCACTGTCTTCTCCCAGGGAATCCTCCACGCCACCACTTCTTTGGAGTAGCACATATCATTTGTTTTTCCATGCCATGGGCTTTGATTCACAATCTAAGGAGGCTGGAAAAGTGTCCTGTAGAGCACATGTCTGACAGAGAAGGGAGAACAGATTTTTGGCAGATCACTAAAAAAACACAATAGGCCCCCTAGGAAGCACAATATGTGGGCTGATGCTAAAAGAGAGCGGGGTGTCTTTCTTTTGCTTGAAACTAGGCTAGTTATGAATTCAACAAGAGGACATAGTTCTATCAGTGAACTCACAATAAAATGAAGATGAAAAATAATCATGCCTACATAGAACTTGTGTCATTTAAGCAAAATGAAGTATTCTCAAGTACAACTTAGCAATAAATTTCGGTAGGCAGGCTAAAACCCATCATTAAATGCAATCATGTCAAGGAAAGAAAGACAAGTTGGAAAGATAGTAATTGCTAAAATAGTTTTTTTTTTTTTACAATTTTCTGTTTAAAGATATTTATACTTTTCAACATTCAGAAAGTAAGATTACAGTTTTATAACCACAGGAAGAGAACATGTTATCAATGAAAATTCTGCATTTTCCACTGGCAGTCATCTAATCATCTTGGTTGCTCTTAAAGACTTGGTCAATTGACCTGGCCATGCATGTAGCCATGACCAGAATATGAAGATGTCCATTTTGTGCTGCAGATTTCTACCCACTCACATCCAAATCCTCCTCACATATTCTTTACTAATGGCATATTTGGAGGTCAGACATCCTCTTGGCTAGATCATTACCTTTTTAAACAAATCTATATGCTATTCTAACTAAAGCATCTTTAGGCATTGCCCTACTGGGAATTGATTCAAGTAATTAATGTCAGCTTGTGGACCAGCTTGAACTTGGCTTCTTATGTATGATTCATCCCTAGAAGCATCTACTGCCAGCTGAACACTGGCAGCCTCTCTGAATGTGAGCTCAGAAGTCTCTTTCAATTATTAACTCTGAGTTATCTTTTATTTGAAATTGTTCTTGAACTTACTTTGTTTTAGATTTAATTTGTTTTTGGAACTCAAAAGCATTATGTGAGTAAGTAAAGTTTAATTATGAAAAAAACTCAGTTAAAATGTCTATGTTGGCTTATCCCTTCCTTTTCAATAAGTATCACTCATGCCTTTAGTTTTCAGGTGAGTGAGGCCTTCATAGACTAATTTCTAATACAATATCTTGGACTACTATGACATAAGATGTAGATCATGACCTTGGATATGGGATACAGTAGTGCATAACTATACCCCAGCATAGCAGATAGAGGCAGGGTGACTTGGGTTCTAGGTAGAATAAGACACATAGTGAGTTTAAGGTCAACTTAGACTATATGGTGAGGTCTTATCTTAATAGACCCAAGGGCAAAAACTATAACAAAAAGACCCAGGAAAGAGATTTAACATTGTTGTACGATCTAACACTTGGCACAACAGCAGCATATTAGTTGTGGTTCTACAGTCAGTTATCCATCTGCTCCCCGTGTTTTAATTAGATCATAGTCAAAAACATACACAAGACAGAATTCACATGTGCAGCTACACAAACCACCAGCCCTTCAGGTAGAATATAGACAGTGTCCTGGCAGGGTGAGTCTGTGCCTGGGCAGATAACAAAGATTTAATCCACATTTGCTTTTGCCTCCTGCAGTGCAGTCAGGAAGTCGGGCGGCCTCTCTGGCCTCCCTTTACCTTTGAATAAAACCTTGTCCACCCATTTTTGAATTTTAATCCATTTGACTAGGTTAAGAAACATTTTATATATTATAAATATAGTTTTGTTCAATAGCGCTTGTAATATTTTAACTGATCCTTGGGAAAATTTGTAGTAAATACTAGATGTACAAAACTACCACTCAGAATCTTATAGATTTCTGATGGATAAATAAATGCACCATAATTAGTAAATATTTCTCATTTCAATATTTATTCATTTTTTGTTTTTTACAATACTTTTCTAAGTAAATGCATGTCAGGTCATGAAAATGTCAGTAAAATTTCATGGAATCATTTATCCATAAACAATTTTTTGGTGTCAGTGGAACCAGTTGATTCTATCAAAGGAAATATGGGGGTTATCAATACAGCATGGTCTTAGAATTCCACGGTTTTATTTATGTCACTTATCCTTTCAGAATCTAATTAGCAGGAGAATTGCTGTCAACCTCTTATGCATCATAGTAAGGCAATGTGTTCATCAGTGGGAAACATGTAAAAATACCACTTTGTAAGCAATAATGACCCATATAGTCTGATTGTTATTAATTTTTTATTAATGAAGTGGAAAAATAAACTTAGGGGTCTTTAGATTTAATTTCAGTTTATATTAGCTTTCCTTTAGTATGTCATAATATTTGTTAGTGGGTACTTTTTATTTATTTTATGTGTATATGAGGACCAGTATGTGCTTGACCTGTGTGCACAGTCCCTGCAGAGGACAAAAGAGGGTGCGAGATCCCACAGAACTGGAGTTACAGGAGGTTGTGAACCACAGTGGAGGTACTGGGAACAGAATCCAGATTCTCTGCAAAAGCATCAAGTACTTTTATAACTGCTGAGCTATCTGTCCAACCTTGTGCTGTTTTTGGTAGGGGTGGAATTTGTGCCAAAATACAGTATCTAAATTTTTAGCCCAGGCTAGCCTGAAACTCACTGTATAGCCTACCCCTTAAACTCAAATATATAACACTGCTTTTAAGTACCATTTAAAATAAAGTCCATTGGCCTTTGTGTTTTAGTTGAACACATTATATATATTTAAAAATAGTACATGGTGAAATTTTGAAGCTCTTTATAGAGAACAGACTTACAAAATTAGATTAAAAGAAATAAACACATGGACTTACTTAAAGCATTATCTAAACACAGATCCTTGCTAATGGGTCAGTTCCAAGATGTGCCTCATATCGTCCATTTTAAAGAGCAAGCAGTAAAAGAAAACCATCTGAGCACCTTTGAAGCTTATGGACAGTTTACCTTGACATCTTATCCCATCTTCTGGGTGCAGTTGATTGGCACAATGATATGATGGCCAGGGCATACTGGTCCCAGAAAGAGGAAGCTACATCATACCATGTATTATGTAGGAAACAGCTTATTTCCTACAAAGCAATAAAAAGTTGTCACCATGGTGATGGAGAGACAGCTCAGCAGTTAAGAGCACTTGCTGTTTTTGCAGTGGACCTGGGCTCAGTTCCCAGCACTCTCGTGGTGATTCACAACTGTCTGCAACTATAGTTCCAGGGAATAGTACACATTCTTCCACTCTTCATGCTCACCAGGCATGCACATAGTGCACATACACACATGCAGAAAAAACATTTATATACAAAATAAATAAATATTAAGCACATTTAAAAAATAATCGCCCCATCCCCACACTTACATGATATATAGGTCCATTACCCTTTGTATTGCAGAATTTTCTAGTTCTGGAAGGACTCACATTGTTCTTCATCTTCAGATTAATCTCGAGACCCAGATTAACTGGTTTGCGGTCACTCAACTAGACTGATGAGCTGAGCGCCTGCACAGGTGTAGCCTTGGCTGGCAGAGTCATCTTCCTATAAAGCTTTCTGTGTTCCGACGTCATCATGCCTTCTGTACCCTGTGATGTTTCTTTCTCTGTCCTTTTGCGTAAGTTTAATCAACAATGACACACTTTCCCATTGTCCATCCTACCCCATGATAGCGGCAACTCTTTAAAAAAATAAAATACTGCCATCCATCTCCTCTCCATTGTCTGCAAGATACTTGGTCATAACAATACCCAATATAAATGTTTCCTTTCACATCAAGGTAGCGTTTCCTGACTCATTAGAAGAAATGCTGTGTCACATGTGCAGAGGAACTCTCGGCTTTCCACCTTTTCCCTTATTATATTATTCTGAGCTTCATGGCCTTGTATTATCCAGCCCCATGTTTGTACACAAGTGGAAGACGAGTGTCACATGCTCCTTCTAAGAGACTTGGACTACTTATGCACAAAGACTCGAAGGGTCCCCAGGTATAAGCCTCTTTCTGTTTATCAGATCAACCCCTAGTCATCTGTTACTTCAGTTGTTTATTGACTGTTACTGAGTCAACTTCAGATGTCAGTTCCTTCCTTCCCCCACGAGGGATGTAGCGACCATCAACACATCCTGCTTGCTTCATTATCTCTTCCTGTAAAAACACATATTTACTTATTTGTTTTTTTTTGTCTACTCTTGACCCTGACCTGGATCATACTTTAGGATTCTCCCTCTTTAAAGTTGTATCTGCAGCAAGAACAATTCTCTTGGCTACTTTGATTGTTTCTCCATTCAAACATTCAATTCCAAAAAGATTTCACAAGTCTATGTCATGTCACTAATTGTGAGTTACCATAGTAAGGTATAGTAGACATATATTTGTGCTTTATGACAGTGCTGTATAATATTGTAATATAAATGTTAAAAAAGAAATAGATCTCATGTAAACAATGGACTTTTTGTTACTCCTCTCTTCATTTTCCATGCCAGATATGTATGTATATACATACATATGTATGTACCTATGTTTTATATATATATATATATGTGTGTGTGTGTGTGTGTGTGTGTGTGTAGTGTGTACAACTCTGTGCATTTGTGTGTGGAGGCCAGAGGTCTGCATCACATCTTTCTCAACCATTCTCATAGTATTTCTTGAGACACTTTCTCTCACTGAATCTGGAATCACTGTTTCAGTTAGACTGTTAGGCTGCCCCTTGAACTCCTTCAGTGCCCCCTGCACTGGGTTTATAGACACAGCTCTGCCTAGTTTTTGCACGTGTGGTAGGTATCTGCGTTCATTTCCTCATTCTTTTCAGCCAACACTTTACCCACTCATCCATACTCTATGCCAAATTCTTTTTAAAAGGAAAAAAATTTTAAGGTGTCTACCATCGAAAAACACTCAGAATTATAAATGTGTTTGTCCAAAGCCTTCAGTTAAGAATATGACTGCCTAGTTATTCACTTAACTGTTAGACTTCTGAAATTAATAGCACTAAAGTAAATAGTTATAGATTCTGGTAAAGGCAGTTAATGAAGCCAAAGTTAATGAAAAACTTAAATACTGTTTTTTCATCTTTTGTGAGCAAAATGTGATGAGATTTTTTCCCATAACCCTGCCTTAACTATATCCATCTGGATTCAACGAAATAGAAATCATTTCTGTCATTCACAAGATGTGTCTGTGTCTGTGGATGAATCCTTGAATGCCTTTTGTTTTCAAGCTCTATAGTTTAAAGTAAATACAAGATTGGAAAATTCACCTTGAAAATCCTCTGTACGTCTTTCCCACTTCCTGGTAGAAGGTATCAAGTAAAAGAAACTGAAACCACTATCCTCATTCTGAAAATCTTTTTCTTAGCACCATGCTGATGACTTAAACAAACATCTCACTTTTGTTCTTACCTGACTTTCACAACTTCAAACATTACAATGAAACCTCCAGTTAGCCTTTGATCATGAAACAAATAAATGAATTAGTGATGAATTAGGCTCAGAAGTCTACATGATAAAATAACTACAGAAAAATAATTGTATCTAAGGTCTGCATTAGCAGGGCAGCTATTTTTTTGTCTGTCATGCAGAAACAACCAATTCCTTGTGGACACTTGAGGTCACAAAGCAGCAGTCCCTGAGATCACACTGCTGCTCTGTTGAGCACAGGCAACAAGAGACTCTCCAAAGCATGGGGACCATTATAAAGACTTGCGTGTGTCAGCTCCACTAATGCAGGGCATTTCAACTGATGGAGGATTTCAAAAATTTAAACAAGTTCAGCCTGACAGCCATTCATCTGGGATATGTTCTCTCCTGTCACAATGATTAGCCATCTGTTCTCATATCTGAAGAATGTTTCTTTTTCTAGATCTCACCCACCCATCCATCACTAAAATCATTACACCACATTTGAAGATTCGAGGTCTGAGAACGTTATCTTCCTGGTAGCAAGCACACTTGTCTAGTGTGCACAGCATAACTTCTAGCTTCAATTCCCAGTGCCACCAAAACACAAAAAAAGGAAGATGTATGAACTGCAAGTTCTTTAGCTTCTACATATTACTACCACTAAAATACCGACCTCTGTGACGGTGAGAGGAAGCAGACACCATGCATGCTACTCGACAAGCTTTTATACCACTGTTGGGTGGTTTCAGGTTATAGTCATAAAAGGCAAAGGAAAAGTAGCAAAATTTAGGTGTTTGGATATATCTACTTTGAGGACTGTGCCTATGAAACATGTGTTACCTGGTACTTGCCTTTTATCCAAAGTAGAAAGGATTGAAAATGTCTGGGGGTTGGGTATGGGGGCTGGAACAGTCCTAATCTGAGGCAGCACGGGTGCCAGTGCTCTTGGGTAGACTTCTGTGAGGTTGTCTTACTGTAGTTACTTACCGGAATGTGAGGTGTGGGCCTCTGTTGCAGACTGGATCTGAATCGCCATCAAGATTCTGCACACGCTTTGGTTCATAATTCCCTTATTTACAATGGCACTGCAAAGCCCACCTCCTGTGACCACTGCTCGTACTGCAGGGCTGCCACTCAGGCCTAGCGCTCCTCTCACTGTGAAAGAGTGACTGTGTCTCTGGGGATCTATAAAAGCTCTAATTTTGTGAATTAACTCCAAATCAGGGAGCCACAGGACTTCCAGCTTTATTTTAAAATATGGGTGAACTTCCCTGTGAGATATTGTTTTTTCAAGCCTTTGTGAAGTGCAGCCAGTTGATGGATCAATTAACTGATTTATAGTTGACTCTTTTCCTTCATGTGGGGCTCTGAACGCTAAGAAGAATAATTCAATCAGCAATCACTCACAGAGCTTCTACTCAGTTGACTAGATGCTTCAATATGCAATTAATAAAGGGATATTAGGGTCAGTGAGATGATTCAGTGGGTAAAGAAACTTCCTGCCAATCTTGATGACCTTTTTGATTCCCTAGAACCCACACAGTAAAAGGAGGGAATGCCATCCCACAAGTTGTCCCTTGACCTTTACATGCCCACTGTGGCACATGTACACCCCACCCTAAATAAATAAATGTTTAAAAAGAGACATTAAGAATTCATCAACACATGTAATAACAGATGAATTACTACAACTAACACTTAAGTATACACTCCAAGATAAGGAATTTATATTATGAATTAATAGGTAAAATATACACTGAGTATTAAAGAAAGTATATTGGAGGAGAATAGGGAAGGGTGGATTGGGAACTAGGCATACAACAGTGAAGCTTCATCTGGTCCCTCAGAACTAGGAAGAAGAAAAGTAACGTGAAGCTTGAAGGTACCCTGAAGGCAAGTGCAAAATACTTTTAGGACAGAATTTAGAAGCAGGAACTAAAAATTGAAATCTACAGTGAATTCATCTGAAATGTCTTTACATAAGTGTTGTGTACACTGCATGCTAGGCAAATGTAAAAAAAAAGTAACAAGGATTATTCTGTTTACAGTGGCTTGCATATTATCAGGCAAGATGGCTCAACAGGTTAAAGTACTTGTTTTTTTTTTTTTTTTTTTTTTTTTTTTTTTTTTTTTTTTTTTTTTTCCGAGACAGGGTTTCTCTGTGTAGCTTTGCGCCTTTCCTGGAGCTCACTTGGTAGCCCAGGCTGGCCTCGAACTCACAGAGATCCGCCTGCCTCTGCCTCCCAAGTGCTGGGATTAAAGGCGTGCGCCACCACCGCCCGGCTGGTTAAAGTACTTGTAATGCATCCCTGATGTCGTGAGTTCAGTTCCCACAGGAGGTTGAAGGAGAGAACTGACTGCACAAAGATGGACTCTGACCTCCACGTGCACACACTGCACTTGTTTTTTTTCATTTAATAATATTTTAATATTTAATAGCAATAACAAAGGTAACATTACAGTAGGGAGTACTTAAACATCACTATGGTACTGGATTGCAGATTCCCCCGTGGAGAAGTAAGGCCACACAGGGTTTTTCAAGGTGCCAGGAGGGTACTTGTGTATGAGCGAACTCTTGGCAACATTCACAAAACTTAAACATCCCTCCTCACGATCAAGGAACACACCAACTCGGCCCAGTGGCTTCTCTATATAGTGCTGGAATACTGGGCATGTGGTGAGGAGACTGTAATGATTACCCTCCTTCACACACACAAGAAGAAATGCACCTTCAGATTCAATCACTTGGTTTCTATTCCTTAAGAAGGAATCCTTACAGACCCCTACAGCCCAGTCCCAAGAGTCATTCAAATCAATCTCCCAATAATATTTCTCGAAGATGAAGCTCTCTGAATTCCAGTAAGCATAATAGCATCCAGCATAATCCGCAGATGTATCTTTACGGTGAGGTCTGAAGCTCAGTCTTCTCATGGCATTAAAGAGATTTATCTTGTGATGGATAGTGGTTACGTTTGGCAAGCGAATGCGCAC
>CABHPH010151372.1:0-33003 GCA_902168325.1 Peromyscus nudipes | reverse complement strand
CATTTTATAACATTTAATAAAAATAAGAATATTAGGCAAATAAATTGATATTTAAAAATGCAATGGGTATCATACAAAAGAGTTACACATTTCTCACAACAGAGAAATGCAGAAAAATCCTGGAGAGTTATTTCTGAAATATAGAAAAGAACATGGTGAAACCATCATAAATAACAATTACTAGAATTATCTTAGTTATCTTTCTTTTAGCTGTAGCAGAATACACAAGAGAAAAAGGAAATTTTGGCTCATCATATTAATCATGATTGGAAATGCATGGTAACTAAAGTTCTCAGAGCATCTTTGTAGAAATTTACAATCCTAAATGTAATCTATTGAGTACATATAACTGTAATTTTACTTATATTTTCTAGGATGACCACTTGGCATTGGACATCCAATTAATGTGATCTTCCTTGGGGAGGGCCATCCCTCCTGCTCTCAGTCTTTTTCAGTACTCTATAGTTCTCTGTGTAGGATTGAGGAATCCTGAATATTTCTCTACTCAGACTGGAAAATTCATTAGTGTTCTGATTGCACAGTGAATGTTTATGTCATCTTTTTTGTGAGAATTTAGTGGTATATCTTCTGATGTTGCTATTAGATACAATCACACAGCAAAGCCCTTGCTCTTCTGGCTCTTACACTCATTAAGCCTGCTCTTTATCTATGATTGCTGAGCTTTAGATGTGGGATTGTTTTGTAGATGTACTCACTGGGACTGGGCTCCAAATCTTTATATTGGTTGGCTGTGGTTTTCTCTAGTGATCTTGCTCTGTTGCCAAAAGAAAATTCCTTAATGAGGAGGCAAGTCTATACTTATCTGTGGATATAAGGACAAATGTTTATAAATTTTTGTTAGAGATTATTCTGGTTTTGTAAATTATTGGTTGCTGTTTTTCCTTCAATAATCATGATTTCTCTAGCACTGATTGATTAGCTGGTTATCCAGGACCAGGAATGTTATCACACTTGTTGTGTGAATATTAAGTCCAAGTGGAGAGCAGTTGGTTATCACCAAGGTATGTCTATAACTAATGCATCTAGTATTATTGTGCTATCCTGGTCATTGATGTGATTTAAAGGCATCATAGATGAGTAAGACTGTCGGTTACCTCCATTCTTTGAAACCAAAGAATGTGCTTTTTAATGCCATGGAAACAATTGCTAAGGGTGCTATCATTCAAGTCTGTTCTACCTCGAGGGCCCCTGGGCCCTATTTCTTAAGTGCAAGGTGTCTTTAGTAATTTGGACTTGTCTTCCACCTCTGTGGGGGCAACCAAAGGAAACAGGAATAGGCTGTGCGTTTTGAAATTCTCTTTAGACATCTCATATCAACAACTCAAATGGGTCTTCTAATTTCTGATATTGATATTTTTGTTAGGTGGTCTTTGTCTCTTGAATTGAGTACCATCACCCCATAGATATATATAGTTTTAATGAACTTTATATATACTTACTTACATATATTATGTTTTGTTTTGGGTGGGTAGTCAATGGTATTATTTCTTGGGACTTTTCACTCATCTATAATATCTTACCTACAAACCATCTTCCAGTATTTACCTTGGTTCACCTTTCATTCTCCAAATCTTTTCCTCTATTCCCTATCAGAGCACGTCTTGCTATTCCCCTTTACCCTCCTCCCACTATCTGTATTTACCTTCTTTCTCCCTCCATCAGGAGTTCCTGAATATCATGTATTCTTTAAATTATTTAGCTATCATAATATTGCTGAAGGACAAATGTAAAATCAATGTAATTGCACCCATTTATTTAACTTTGTGGGATAATATGCATCATATTTATTTAATGATGTAATGACCCAATTTTAAAAAAAATAATGATACTTACTTCTTAGTTATCTCTACATTGATAAGGTTTTCTAACAATGGGTGTAATTTACTTACATATTTATTAATGGAGGAATACTAATCATTTTTAAAGTAGTAAACACAAGGAAATTATTTTCCAAACACAGCATTGAAGTTGCCCATTTGAATACACAACAGCAGTTAAAACAACATTCAGAATACCTGCACAGACTGAGAGCAGAGGGGCCTCAGCATGAATCAGGGAGGTAGAAATAATCTTCCACCTGAAGCTGAGGAATTATGGGTAGTTTCTAGTTTCTAGTGGTGGAAGCCAATTTTCTTTTAAGTGTATGTAGTGTATTAGATAGAATATCTTCCATTGAAAGCTGTATATCTAATAATATATGGACAACATAAACTTGTACATTTATATTTATGCATGCAATAGCAATCAGTGAAAAATAGGCAATGGACTGGGCAGTGGTGGAGCACACCTTTAATCCCAGCACTCAGGAGGCAGAGGCAGGCAGATCTCTGTGAGTTCGAGGCCAGCATGGTCTACAGAGGGAGATCCAGGAAAGGCGCAAAGCTACACAGAGAAACCCTGTCTCAAAAAACCTAAAAAAAAAAAAAAGAAAAAAAGAAAAGAAAAGCAAAGCAAAGAAAAGAAAAGAAAAGAAAAATAGGCAATGGATTTGAAAGAAAGAAAGGAGGAACGTAAGAGACATTTTCAAGGGAGGAAAGGCATGAGGCATATATTATAATTATATTCTCAATCAGATAAAAAAAAGTACACAAAGTTGAATGTGTATGTAGTGGAAGATGGATCTGGGATATATGTCAATGTGATAAAAATTTTATGAATTTTTCATACAACTATTAAAACTAAGAAAAAAGGAAAATATGTTGTAAATAAAATGTTAGTCTTCATGCAATCTAGTGTCAAGGAAAGCATTAGTCTTGGGAGATTGGCATTAAAATCCTGTGCATCTTGGAGTGAACTCCACTGAATGATTGTACATACCTGTCCTGTGGTGAGGGCACCTGATTATAAAGCTAGGTCCTAGATAATAGAATGTAGTAATAGTGATGAGAAATTCAGCATTTTCATTGGGCTCCATTGAATATTGTAATCAGAAACTTATTTTGTAGATGAGGCAGGAAAAATAAAAAACCTGCTAATGTAAAAGAAAAAAAGCTGTCATGTCTTGTGACAACTGCTTATATACCAAAGACTATGTCAAGAAACATGGGCTAGATTCTTATTCCTCACAAAGGACTTCTGAAAAAGTGACCATGAAGTTAATTCTTAAAGCATAGGGCAGGAAATGAATTTGACAACACTTTGTCTGGGTTTGGAAGCATATTTTCCCCAGCCAAACCTCAAAATAAAAGTATGTATTTGCTATGTTCTTGATTTTAAACTTGTGAAAATCTAAGTAGCAAACCCAGAAAAGACATTTCTGACATTCAACCTTATGAAAAACGAGAAAACAGTTCTGATTATCAAACTATTAAATATTATATTTTATTACACACAACAATAGAAAATAATGTACAGTTTATGCATGGGTGTCTGGTAGTCCAGAATCAAAAATCATTATTCTCACATACTTACTGTAGTCATATTCTGTCAAGTTACTGGTCAAATAGGAATTTTATGCTATTTTATTCTTCTCACTTTTTTTTTAAGCAAACGGTCTTCCTGGTGAATGAAACTTCATACACCCAATAAGATAGTAAATATATTTGACATGCATGCACAACTTCCTGTTCTACTTTCTTATTTTCTGTGTGTTCAGCTCCTGGATATCAATTAGGCAGAATGAGAAGTGTACAATGAAAACACAGTGTAAGCAGAAGCTTCCATCCCACCCAGTCCCGCGGCCATTCAGTCCCAAATAAACACAAAGAGGCTTATATTAATTATACACTGTTTGGCCTATTGCTCAGGCTTATAACTAACCCATAATTCTTGTCTGTGTTTAGCCACATCACTTCATGCCTCTTTCAGGCCAGCATTGTCAGCTTCCTTCCTCTGCATCTGGCTGGCAACTCCATCTCTGCCTTTGATCCTCCCAGCCTTCCCCTAGTCTGGTCACCCTGTCTAAACTTCCTGCCTGGCTACTGGCCCATCAGCTTTTTTATTAAACTAAAAGGAGTGACAATTCTTTACAGTGTACAAGAGCATTATCCCACAACAACACAGTGTAGTACATAAAAATTGACTCGTGGGTCATACTGACCTCATGCTATTTATAGAATAATGTATGATTAAAAACTCTTTTTTTCCTAACCAAAGAAATATTACTTTGTTCCTTTGTAGAAAGTTCATCTTAAATGTTAATTAGGTAAATTTAATCATTAGAATTATTTTTAATTTACAAATATAAATTGTTTATTCTACATGAGACACAAGTAATCTCAATAGAAATGTGAGATGAAATAAAATTTTACCATTTAAGGTAAAAATATTTTAATTGAATTTTAAATTTCAGTGATCTGCAGAAACAAGAGAAATTCTCATAGCAAGAATTGTTAGATAATAGGGAGTTTCTGTCGACATAAAGGAAACTAAACAATTTTGCTGTGGAATATTATGTTGAGATGTGTTACATTTGTTACATTATTTATTGGCATCGAAGTAACTCTATAGTAGTTTCCTTTCATTGTGTTTGAGATCCCTGCTTCACTGAAAACTCTACCAGATATTCTAGTCCTGTAGGCTGAAGATGAGGGCCCCAACATTGCAGAGGAACTTTCAGTGACTGTCCAGGTAGCCATCTCTGTCATTTCTAGAGTCTTAGAAGTTGCTTGCAAAACACTTCCTGTTTACTTATGTAATGCTATATCCTTCTTGAGCCTTTGATGGAGGTGAAGACTACATATTTACAGATGTAATTTTCCTTAATTATGATAGAAAGTAAATTAAGTATAAAGCTTTGGAGTAACTAAGATGGGATGGATGGTGAAGTGTTTTCTCTGTATTTGCTAAATACAAATGGATTGAATATTATAAATGCACTTTTTACTTAGTAACTGTTTGGTTGTATATAGTTTTAGTATGCTAAAATTAAAATATTTCATTTTTATTTCCATAAAAGGGGGGAATGATGTGTAATATTATTTTAAGATATGTTATATTTATTACACTGTGGAACATTTGTTTAATAATGCAAAAATGTGTTGCATTCATTTATGTTGTATTTGTTTAACTCTGTGAAGTTGTATTACTTTGACTGTCTAAAGTTGGTTTAATAAAGAGCAGAGTGGCCAACAGCAAAAAGAAGGATGGATAGGCGGGACTGGCAGGCAGAGAGAATAAATAGAAGGAGAAAAAGAGCAAAGAGGAAGGAGGAGAAAGGGAACAAGGAGAGGATGATGCTGGGGGCTGGCCACCCAGCCCCACAGCCAGCCATGCAGTATGAGTGAAAATAAGATATATAGATGTAAGAAAAGTAAAAAGCCCAGAGGCAAAAGATAGATGGGATAATTTCAGTTAAGGAAAGTTGACTAGAAATAAGCCAAGCTAAGGCCTGGCATTTATAAGTAATAATAGGTCTCTGTGTATGATTTATTTGAGAGCTGGGTGGAGGGCCCCCAAAAGAGTAAGAACAGCCAAAGGTGAAAGAAGCCTACTGCACAACTTGAAGAAGGAATTAACATAGACATTATATATGTGTGTGTGTGTGTGTGTGTGTGTGTGTGTATACCTCATATTAATGGACAAATATTTTAAAATATATTTTTACTGTTTGTTAAAACAACACATTTTTATAACAATAAACAGAATTTAAAGCCTTATGTTCTGACAAATATCTTGGCAAATTATTCTTTTTTCTTGACAATAATTAATTCTTCAGAGAATAATAAATTCCAATAAAATTATTAAGGCATGTGTATGTGTTAAATGTGCATTTGTGTGTGTATGTGCATGTGAGTAATCCTATGCATTAATCTGAGTATTTGATATGAGGTATCTGGATGAAATTCTCAATGTTATTACTAAAACACATGCAGCAATCTGGGAGAATCAGGTAAGTACTGAAGTAAATAGAGGACTAAGCCATATAGAAAGTTGACAGTGATAGAGTAGGAGAACTCTCTGAAGTCTTATAACAATTTGAAAAAGGTTATAGGAAATTTGAAAAAGTACTCTAATATTATTGCAATCAAATACTGAAAAAGCTACAATATATTTTAGTGGATGACATAGAGAATGTATTTTAATGGGCAACATAGAGAGAGGAAAATAAAAGATCTTTTGATTCAGTAAGAACTATGCACACAACAAACTAGTGAACAGCATTTACATTAACCAATCTTGCCAAAACTCTGCAGAGTAAACAATTGGTGATAGAAGTTCAAAATATATTTTGGAAATATTAAGTTTTCATTTAATGCCAGGTTTCAATAGAAACTGTCAATAGTGTTAGTTATGTGATAACTGTTCAACTCTAGTAAGGTGACAGTTCAGATTTGGAAATTGGTTAAAAAAATCAAGGTCCTTGCAACCTCTTAAGAGCCATTTAAATGGATAAAATCAGATGGATAAAGTTAAGCTTAGCTTTATTAATTTAGAAATGGGAGAGAAAAATTGGAAAGACTAAAGTTTGATAAATCTGTTGTCTCTATTATAGAGAACAGTTCCTGTACTTCTTACCACTACCCTGAAACAGATTTGTAAATAGCATACCATCCCAAAGAAAATGTGTCCATTGTCTTGTTCATCAAGAAGATTTTTATTTGATCATTTAGAGGATCTGTTCACATAGAGGAAACTAAACAACCTCAAGAAGGAATTAGAATTATATCTGAACATAGAAGTTGGCAATATATTATAAAATATTCAATCAAATTACTTGTTCAGAGAAGTTTTGATATTTTAAGAACTCTCATATGAAATAAAGCTGACTGATTTAAGGTCAAAAAGTCTAATCCATTACAGGACTTTTCCTTTTCAAAATTCTTACTGGCCAGGAATAGCCCACAAATCTGTGGGAGAAAAGTTTTGAAGGAAAAGATTAAAAATCAAGAGGTCATTTCTGTTCTTCATTTCCGCTGACAGAAATAAATTTATATTTCAACTAATTAGCCCATTGTGTGACTGGACATGCTGAATACAAGCTAGTTGGTATTTAAAACTGCAGTTGATGAGTCAATATTTTTAGAATTGTGTGATTTAGGTTCCAGAAGTAGAGACTGTTTGTACTGATGTTTCAACTGAGTAAATCAATGCTTTGCTTATGGCTTTCATATAGTATCAAATGAAGGTGCTCAAGCTTTGTTGAATTTATAAGTCCTTTCAAAGCTTACAAAGTGGGTACTAGAGGCCTGTAAATATTCTTAGCTCATGAAGACAGGTTCTGGTTATAATCTTCTACGATCACTAATCTTTTTTTTTTTTTTTTCCTATTCATTCTTGATCACATTGAAACTAGTGGCTCATAGCAATTAATTGTGAAAATGTGCTCACTTTTTAAATGTGTAATTAGGCAAATTAAAAAGTTTGTGTTTGGTCTTTCACAAATACACATTTTGTGATATAGTTAGATTTATATTGTTTTATCCCAAGGAGGGTATATCTATATGCATCGTATTAAGTAAAAAATTTTACCAAACAAATCATTGAAACAAATCTGCTAAAATACTAAATTTTTAATATCATTAACATATTTGAATCCCAAAACCACAAAAGAAATTTCCTCTTGAAATTATAGCAGGTATTGCATTATGAAAGCAAACAGTAGTTTTAGATATGGTAATTCTTTTCTTATAGGACAGACAATAGGAATATATGATTATGCCTAGGCAATTGATACATGCTTTTAATAAATACTCAAATGGATATTTACATTGAAAAAAATTCCTTTTTATCTATTATTGTTCTTTTACATATTTTTTCTTTTTCATTCTTATTGAAAATAGAATTTCTGTCACATAAGATGTCCTGATAATGATTTCCCCTTCTTCTATTTCTCCTAATTCCCCCCACCACCCCTTCCTATCAGAATCCACCCCTTTTCTGTCTCTCAATTGAAAACAAATAGCCTTCTAAGGGATAATAATACAATATAATGCAATATAAAATACTATAATATGATAAAAATGAATACATCATAATTGAATAAAACAAACAAATAAAATCAACAGAAGAAGAAGGAGAAGGAAGGAGAAGGGGAAGGAGGAGGAGGAAGAGGAGGAGGAGAAGGAGAAGGAGAAGGAGAAGCCAAGAGAAGGCACAAGAGTCCAAGACACACTTGTTAGCACACCCAGGAACCCCATAGAAACACTAAACTGGAAGTTATATACACAGAAGATCAGATGCAGACCCATACAGATCCTGTGCATGTTGCTTCCATCTCCGTGAGTTCATACAAGTCTTGATAATGTTTACTGGAAAGGCTTCTTTTCTTGATGTCCTACATTTCCTCTGTCTCTTACATCATTTCAGCCTCATCTTCCACAGGGTTTCCTGAGACCTGAGGGGAGGGAATTGATGAAGACATACCATTCAGGGTTGAATATTTCAGGTATATAGACTCTCGGCATAATGTTTGGCTGTGGGTCTCTTTATTTTTCCCATCTGCTTCAAACGGGAGCTTCTTTAATGATGGCTGAGCAATGCCCAGAACTAGGAGTATAGCTCAATGTCATTTGGAGACGTTTTCCCCCTCTTTTTCTCAGTGCAATTGAAAAAAAAATGAAAGGATTTCCAGTCTGTGGGAGAAAAGGACCATCAGTTAGAAAAGACTATTTTCCAAATATATACATCAGTTTATTTATTTTTTAAATGGCTGAAACTGAACACTTGCTATACTTGTCTATTCTTCACATTTGTTTTATGCAATAAATGTTGTGCTCAAATAATATAATGAGGTAATTTATTTTTTTCCTAGTTCCTTTCTTAATTTTAACATTCATCTTGTGTTTGCTACACATGCAATTCAAATTGTTTTTGGTTATTCTGGTAGTCAAAAGAAACATTTAAAAAAACCTGTTTTTTTTATATACCTTTCATTGATAGTACGAGACACTGTGTTACTTCCAAGGATGGATTACATTTTTACTTCTCATAAAAGCATAAAAATTAATACTGTTTTCTAGAGATTTTCTCTGCAGGAAAAATTATATGTTATATTCCCAATTTGTTCTTTCCCATTTAATCTTGTATTATGCTTTCTGATTTCCTTCTTTCCTCTCCTTCAATGTGTTGTCATCCTTATAATTTCCCGCCAAAACATCTTACGCAACTTCAATGAATTCATCATATGGATTCCTAGGTCAAAATTTTAGAACGTTTTTGTATCCAGGGTCCATAGCAGGAAAATCAACTAATTCTTTTTTTTTCCTCTCACACATTCATATGATACAAGGTACATAGCACCTTCTGAGACTATGAATGCTCGCAAAAAGGAGAGAGATTTCAGTTCAGTTGCATATTGATTTAATTTTGCACAGATTCTAAAGTGTGTGGTATATTCTGCAACAATGTATAACTGTCTACCTCTGGTACATGACTGAGAAAAATGGCAACAGCCTTGATTTGGGAGTCTCTGGGGACTTCTTGGAGAACCACTCATAGACATAGAACCTCCAACTGGCATTTTGATTTTTTGCAAACTTTTTGACAAGCCTTATGGCTCAGATGCTTCCGAAGGGGACTTACTACTGATGTTATACTAAATGGACAAATATTACAACTGTGTTATAAATACATATGTCCATATTCTTGGGCTAAGCACTGCTCTCAGTCTTGACAAGATAAGCTTCCTTTTTAAGTAGGTGAAACTCCTAAATGGTCAAATTCCAAAGAATAATTGACGGTTCAGATTAATTCCTGAATGACACACCTAAATGACCTTCTTCAGGGCCCAAGAATATCACAGATGAGGGACCAGAAAGACTGGTGGAGAATGGGCATCTGTGCTGTCTATGAACTGCTGCCTTCTGAATTTGACATGGCTGACATTATCAGTAACAATGACGATAATCCACAGAAACTGAATGAAGAACAGAAACACAAGTTTAGTGGGCTGATAAGAAGAAAGGTTATGCAGGAGTGGGAGAGTTACAAGCGAGAGCAGTAGCGTGAATCTGCCCACAGTACAGTGCACACATTTCCATTTGTCAGAACTTAAATTTAAAATGTTTAAAAGAATGAACCAGTAAATTAACAAAAAGTGAGTAAAAAATGAAACAATTTCTACAAATCTTGTTTCCTAGAAAGAACTGAATTGTGAGAAGAAAGGAAGGTTCTGTTAAGAACTAATCAGCTATCACACCTTAGTTTCAATTACTGAATTGACTATGCTCCTGCTAATTGGTGATTGTCTTAGGAAACTGTTTTATGAAGCCAGAAAAGGAATGAGACCTGTGTTTTTTTTTTTTTTTTTTTTTTGTCAGCTTAGCAATTGCACCCATCTCTTAATATTTTAATTACTGCCTTTGCCCTGAGGCCTGGCAGTCAGCACATCTCAGCTTAGACTGTGACCTGGTGGGATTTCCTTTTCTGCCAGAGCTGGTTCAGCTGCGGTCACCAAATGTAAGTTTAACTAAATCTCTATTGTTCTATTTACCAATAAAGACTTGGGAGTCAGATGTTCGGGTGAAAACCTGCTAGATTAGAGAGGCTGAGAGCCAACATCTAACCTTCCTTTTTGGCTGGAGAACAATCAACAGATTCATCTCTCCCTTGTTCCAAACCCAAAAGACAGCAAATTTCTGTTTCTTCTCACTCTTTCCTGTGCGTCTCTCTATCCATATTTCTCACTCCTCCTTCCTCCCTATGGCTAATTCCTGCCAACTAGTCACCTGCTCTGCCCCCTGACCCAAGGTTACTTTTACTAACATAGTCTCAGAGTTGCACAATGTAACAAAAACTCTGCAAAATTTTTTGTCTTTTCTGTCTAAATAAAAAGGAAAAGTTTTAACTCTAAAACAGTAAAACTATATACAATAAGAACAATTAATATTCACCATGCCAGTCCATTTGTATTTGGCAAATTTGAAGAAAATATTCTATTACCTATGCTATTTTGGTGAGTCCAAATATTTTGACCTAAATCACTTTCTATCATAACTTGTATTACCAGACTAAAAATGTCCTTTTAGAACTTAAAAAAATTCTTAAGCTTTTGTATCTCTTAACCTTTATATACTTTACATTTCCTTTGCGAGTTTTTTTGGGGGGAGGAATTTGGTAGCAAAGAAAATGGTAAAACTACAACTATCTAGTCTTTAACCCCCATCAGAGATACAAGAAGGATAAAATAGTATTTGATTAAAACAGGAAGTGCAGAGCAAGAAATTTCCAAAATTATAGAAATGACAGAGATAGCTGGCTGCCTGGATAGTCACCCAAGGTTCCTCTGCAATGTTGGGGCATCCATCTTTGCCCTACAGGCCTAGAATATTTGACAAACTTTTCTATGAAGCAGGAATTTTGAAGGACTTGCCTACCTTGTCATGACAAAATTTGCAGTTGACTTCCTTCCTGTCCTGCTTGTACAATTTGAGCAACACACTGTCAGCATTCAAGGCAAGGGCAGTTACTTGCCCAGTGGTTAGCTTTGAAACATTGAAAGCAAACCCCATAGGAACATTTTGCAATGTCCATTGTCCTTTTTTGAAGTAGATTGGTACTGCCAGAAGGAGATGATTCTCACTGTCATGAAAAGCCTTATGTTATTAAAACATCTTAAATACCGTATCTGTAGATCTGCAAAGTGTTGGAAAAGCACATACTATCTAAAATAAATAAGGCTAACTGGAGCTTATTTTTGTCTATATCTAAACCCATACTACAAGTTTGATTTTTATTTTAATTAACCTACACAGTTTGTAATAGGCTTTCAAGGACTAGACCATTACAATCCAATTTTAAATGAGTTGCACAAGTACAACAGCTCAAACAAGAATATATATATAAAGTATGCTGTAACAAAATAAATTTTAATTTTTAGTAATATACAAAAATGTGTAACAATGTAAAATATTTGAGATGTAGTTGCTTTTTAGTCTAAAGGTAGATTCAATAATCTACTTATTTATCTTAACATTTCTATAACTCCCCTCCTTTTTTTACTATATAGGAGAGAAAAGAAGATAGAGGAAAGATAAGAAAGAGAGAGAGAGAGAAAAGAAGAGAAAGAAAGAAAGAAAGAAAGAAAGAAAGAAAGAAAGAAAGAAAGAGAGAAAAAGGAAAGAAGGAAGGAAGGAAGAAAGGAAGAAATCCCTTTATCTAACCTCCTTTGTTTAATTTCCTCCCTGACCATGACCTATAATTACTTGCAAGTAACCCTCTTAAATAATGACAAACATTCTTAATTACTGAATGGACAAAATCTACCCACTCCTACCTCTCAGGAATGTAAGAGTCATGTTTTGATAATTAGTTCTTGTTGTCTTCAGGCAAATGCATCTTTAGGGGACCCTGAGAAATTTGAGAAAATGGTCAAGTCTTAGGAGAGCTAGCTTTATCATTTTTTATCCAGTTTCTGTGTGATGGGAAAGTGCAAAGTTTATCTAAAATTCTGGCTGGAGTAGTCTATGATGGTGGACCATATTAACTCACTGTGTTGATGTTGTCCTGAGCAGTTTTTAGTCTGAAGCTGATCTTTGGATGGAGTTTTTAGCTTAATGGCATTATCAAAGTTCAGGTGGAATTGTCATTACAGGTCCCCATCATCTTTTTAGAGATTTCAATGATTGCTTTTAAGAATGGTCATGGTTCATTTCAAAAAGCTTAAACATTTTAAATGCCATATGCAACAGATCTCCAAAAGGTTATAGGACTATACTCTATTAAGTGCATCCTGGGTACACAAACTTATTTCCTAGTTACCTACTTCAGACTTAAACCTGAAAATATGTGCAAGAAGCTAGATGAAGCTTAGTTTTAGAATTAGTTAGTAGTCTATATGAACACTAATATCATGACATAAAATGATCATATTTGGTGATCATATTTATACGTCAAGAAAAGTTTTAAAGAGTTAAAATAAAAGTGAAAGATTATGCCGTTAGTGACAATAGACTTGTTCCTTAATTTTGGTTTGCTTCTTCCCATGTCAGGTGGCTGTGGTTGAGTACATAACAAAGTTAATTCTGAGTCATCTGATATAAGTAAAATTGTTTCAACAACTTTTTCTGCATATTGTTAATAACTATATTAAGAGGTTCTGGAAAATATAATAATACCATAAGAAGAGACTATAATTCTGACTTTTGAACTGAATCATAATGGCTTTGAGCCACTTTATTTAGTTTTTCTGACTTATAACCTGATTTTCCTCATTAATTTGCAGATATATAGAATGTAGGGGTTCTAGAAATTGGTGTTCATCTAACTACATGAGGGAGAACCAATTAGTTCTTTTTATAAACATGAGTCTCTGGCTTTTGGGATATTTGTTGCTAATCTCTCCCAAGAATTTACTGCAAGCTCTTTGCCAATGGTCATTTTCTGTCCTTAATGAGGCAATTTCAGCATTGGTAAAATGATTCCACAATTTAAGCTTAGTGTATTCCTGCTAACTGATTAAGTCTCATTTTTACTTTCAGAATCAATTCAGAAACATTTCTTACATAGGTCTTTAGTTTTTTACTCTGTTAGCTAAAAGTACCCATTGTAAGATACCTTCTTTCTGTATAAGAATTCCTGTGGGAGAATGCATAGAAGTTAATAAAACCATACAATCAAGCTCTGGATTCAAGCAATCCACATGTGCATCAACGAATTTCTTTTCTACCAGAGCCAATTCTCTCTCAGCCTCGGGAGATCATTTTCTTGGACTATTTAAGTTCTTATCTCCTTGTAAGGTTTGAAATAAATTACTTAGCTCTTGAGTTGTTAATCAAATTATGAGCCATAGCCAGATATTATCTTCCAGCAATATTTTAAAAACATTGAGTTCATAATTGGTCTCTCCTGATTTATACTTTCTGTGGCTGAATTTTCTATAAGCCTATCTTATATTCAAAATAATTAATAGACTCTCCTCTTTGATTATTTTCAGGAGCAA
This sequence comes from Peromyscus nudipes, assembly GCA_902168325.1. NCBI lineage: Eukaryota > Metazoa > Chordata > Mammalia > Rodentia > Cricetidae > Peromyscus > Peromyscus nudipes. Next base: position 19,163 of record CABHPH010151372.1, on the reverse strand, counting down.
TTTGTAATCCCCAACAAGTCAAAATTCTTGTTACTTCACTGAAAAAAAATTTCTAAGGTATCTGCATCTGAATCACTTAGTAAGATATCATCCACATAATGGTAAATTACAGATTGAGGAAACTTTGTGAGTTATTTCCAATGGTTGGTGTACAAATACGGACACAAGGTGGGGCTGATTAACATTCCTTGTGGAAGAACTTTCTAATGGCACCTTTTATCAGGTTGAGAATTATTATAAGTGGGCACTGTGAATGCAAAGTTTTCTCTAACCTGTTCTTGTCAAGGTATAGTAAAAGAGCAATCTTTTAAATCAGTCACTATAGTAGATCATCCTTTTGGTAATAAAGAAAGCAAAGGAATTCCAGACTGCAAAGAACACATTGACTGAATCACCTTGTCAACAGCTATCAGATCTATTACTATTCTCCACTTCCTAGATTTATTTTTAATGCTAAATATAGGGGAATTCTAAGTATTGGTTGATTCAATAATATGTTGAGTATTTAGCTGCTCCTGTCCTAGCTGTTCCAATGCCTGTAATTTTTCTGATGTCAAAGGCAAACCACACATGTTTTTCAGTTAACCATTTTAAAAGTAAGGCTATTGTTATCTTTGAAAGACTATCAACTATAGGGCCCTGGTTATGTACAACGTGAATGTTCTGTGATGCTTCTCAATAATACCTTTTAATATTTTCTCAGAAGTATTGTTTATTTTATGATTTGTTTCTAAGATTTAAAGAATGTTGATCTGTGTTTTCCATTCCTGCAACACATTATGTCTCCATAAATTCATTGCTATGACAGTCACATATGGTTTTAATTTGCCTATCTGTCCTTTTGGTACTATACACTTAACCCATCTTATATTTTGTTTTATCTGAGATAAAGTTCCTTCACTAGAAGCTGAATATTTAACTCCTGATAAGGCCAATCTCAATGCCAAGATTTTGGTGAAAATATTGTTACATCTGCGCCTATGTTCAATAAACCTATAATTTCAATGCCATTTATTTGTATTTTTAATTTTGATCTCTGATCACCCACAGTAGTATGCCAAAATACTTGAACTTTGGTCTCTCCTGAAATTTTTGTTGTATCTGTTGAAGCTGTTGTGTCCTTTATTACATTCAGGGCGGTGTAGTTTTAAACAGTATGTATGAAGTTTTTAATTACTCTGTGGATGTGGATGTGTTTCTCTTATTTTGGCCCTATATGATTGATCTTAATATGATATTGGTGCCTGCTAGAGACCCACTATGGTATTTGCCAATGGCACAGGGTTACTTTTCCTGTTTCTTGTTGATCTGAATTCATTAGTCCAATGCCAGCCTTTGCCACACCTTTTGCATACTCCAGAAGGATGGGGCCTTCTGTTTGGATTATCTCTTGGAACAAAAATTATTTCTAGGAATGTCTTGCCTACAGTCCCTTTTCAAATGACCTTGTTTACCGCAATTATAATATCTGACATTTTTTTCCTTAAAATTTCTAGAAACTCTTCTTATCAAATCATTAGATCCAATATGAGCTGTATTTCTAATCCATTCATCTATTTGTGCTAATCTTGCCTTAAAAGGCCTAATCACCATTTTGCATTCTGAAATAGCAGTTTCAGTTTCAAAATTCACAGACTCAATTAATATTTATCTGACTTTTGGATCTGATACTCTTTTATTTATAGTTGCAATCAATCTTTGCAGAAAACCAGTGAAGGCTTCCTTTTTGCCTTGTATGATTTTAGCAAATGACTCAGAACATTTTCCTGATTTTTCAACCTTGTACCAAGCATTGTTGTTGCTAAACAACAAAAGGCCAAGATGAGATTATCAAATTAAAACTGTCTTTGCAATTCAGCATATTGTCCTTCAACCAGGAACTTGTCTTGGGAAGTATCAATGCCTGTAGTCCTATTTTTTTATGGCCTTAGCTTCCTCTATCATATTCTCTATTATAACTGATGACCAGCTTCCAATATTGCTATAGCTAAATCTTTATAGTCTTGGGGGATAATTTTATTCTGAGTTGCGTAGGAACTTAACATCTCCTTCACACAGGGTGAATGCATACCATATGAAATGACCACTTTCTTTAATCTCTACAAATCTAATATTTCTGTAGGATTCCAGTTAACTTCTGCTTAACTTTGTGGGTGCCTATCACCTGCTTATTGTTCTTGTATAGTAACTGGATGAAATAAAGTTGGTTTTCTAAGAACCTAGGTCTTCCCTCTTCATTTTCATCATGAAGTGGTGAGGTATGTTCCTGTCTAAATTCCTCTTTTTGTCTGAGTATTTCTTTCTTATTTTCATTAGTAGTTCTTTCTAAGGCTTGTGTCTTACCAATAGTAAATTTTTCTAAATCTTTTATCTTATCAATCAAATTTTCATATTTGGCAGTTATAGAACCACTTTTTAAGGATAAAATATGTATTTCCAAGCTGATAGTAATTATAATCAGCATTATATCAATCTCAGTTAAGCTGGCTATCTCTGCAATTATTTTTTTTTCCATTTTCAAGCCCTTCATTGTAACACTATACAGAGTCCTATCTCTACATTGAAATATTTTCCATTCTTAATGTGCAAAAGATTCTCTTTTTTTTCCTAAATATTACTTAACTTTCCCTTTAAGAATTTCCCAAGTGTCTCACCAAATCTTCTAACTTCTCAATTTGTCACCAGCATCCTCACCCTCTGGAGTCCCTATGAGATGTCCCTGTAAGCAGTATCAGCAGCTGGAGCAAAGCCTTGAGAGACTCGTAGCCATCTTAGCAGTGCTGCCTTGCATGACTTCTAGGTTGTTGTGCCCCACATTGGATCACCAAATGTTGGCTAACAGGCTGCACCTGAATTGATGAATATTTTAACTACTGTTTGCACCATTTTGCTTGCAATCAGCCCTGTGAAGCTCAGACAGTAGCCTGGAGGGATTTCTGGTCCTGCTGTTATAGGCTCAGCTATGGCCACTAATATAGTTTTTTTTTTAATTTAATTGCAAAATTCTTTTTTTTCATTTTTCTACTCACTCTACATACCATCCACAGATCCCTCCTCCTCCCTCCTCCCACCCCCAACCCTCTTTCCAAAGCCACCCCACATCCCCACATCCCCTAAATCAAGGTCTCCCATAGGGAGTCAGCAGAGCCCTGCACACTGAGCCTAGGCAGGTCCAAGCTCCTTCCCACTGCACCAAGGCTGTGCAAGGCATCACACCCCAGGCACTGGATTCCAAGAAGCCTGTCCATAGACCAGGGACAGATCCTGATCCCCCTGCCTGGGTGCTCCCCAAACAGTTTGAGCCAAACAACAGTCTTCCATATCTAGAGGGCCTAATCCAGTTCCATGGGGGCTCCACAGCCACCAGACCACAGTTCATGGGCTTCCACTAGTGTGGCCAGTCATCTCTGCACGTCCTCCCATCATGATCTTGATGTCCCTCGCCTGCAGTATCTCTCCTCTCTCTCATCAATTGGATTCCTGGAGCTCAGTCTGGTGCCTGGCTGTGGATCTCTGTATCTGCCTCCATCTGATACTGGACAAAGGCTCTATGATGACAGCTAGGTTATTTGCTAGACAGGTCATCATAGTAGACCAGTCCAGGCACCCTCTGGTCCACTGCCAGCAGACCAAGGTGGGGTCATCCTTATGGATTCCTAGCCTCCCCAGCACCCTGCCTCTTCCTATTCCCATTATGTCCTACTCTATCATGGTATCTTCCTCCCTGCCCTCCAACTCTGTCCCTTTTCCAGGTTGACCCTCCCATTTCCCTATGTTCTCATCCCCCACTCCTCACCCTCTTCTACTCCCCCACACCCATGTAGATCTCATCCACTTCTCCTTCACAGGGTCATCCATGTGTCCCTCCTAGGGTCTTTCTCTGTTAGCTAGCCTCTCTGGAGTTGTGAGTTGCAGTCTGGCCATCCCTTCCCTCACATCTAGTATCCACTTATGAGTGAGTACATACTATGTATGTCCTTCTGAGTCTGGGTTACCTCACTCAAGATGATGTTTTCTAGTTCCATCCACTTGCCTGAAAATTTCATGACATCATTGTTTTTTACTGCTGAGTAGTACTCCATTGTGTATATGTGCCACATTTTCTTTATCCATTTTTCTGTTGAGAGGCATCTAGGTTGTTTCCAGGTTCTGGCTATTATGAATAATGCTGATATGATCATAGTTGAGCATGTGTCCTTGTGATAAGATTGAGCATTCCTTGGGTATATGCCCAAGAGTGGTATAACTGTGTCTTGAGGAAGACTTATTCCCAATTTTCTGAGAAACCACCATACTGATTTCCAGAGTGGCTGTACAAGTTTGCATTCCCACCACATCTTCTCCAACATAAGTTGTCTTCAGTGTTTTTTTATCTTAGCCATTCTGACAGGGGTAAGATGGTATCACAGAGTTGTTTTGATTTGCATTTCCCTGATGACTAAAGATGTTGAGCAATTCCTTAAATGTCTTTCAGTCATGTGAGATTCTTCTGTTGAAAATTCTCTGTTAAGCTCTGTAGCCCATTTTTTAATTGGATTGTTCAGTATTTTAAAGTCTAGCTTTTGGAGTTCTTTATATATTTTAGAGATCAGCCCTCTGTCAGATGTGGGGTTGGTGAAGATCTTTTCCCATTCTATAGGCTGTCATTTTGTCTTATTGACCATGTCTTTGCTCTGCAAAAACTTCTCAGTTTCAGGAGGTCCCATTTATTAATTGTCACTCTCAGTGTCTGTGTTACTGGTGTTATATTTAGGAAGTGATCTCCTGTGCCAGTGCATTCCAGAATACTTTCTACTTTCTCTTCTATCAAGTTCAGTATAACTGGATTTATGTTGAGGTCTTTGATCCACTTGGACTTGAGTTTTGTGCATGGTGACAGATATGGATCTATTTGCAATCTTCTGCATGTTGACATCCAGTTATGCCAGCACCATTTGTTGAAAATGCTTTCTTTTTTCCATGGTACAGTTTTGGCTTCTTTGTCGAGAATCATATGTTCATAGGTGTGTGGATTAATATCAGGGTCTTCAATTTGATTCCATTGGTCCAAATGTCAATTTTTTCTGTCAATACCAAGCTGTTTTTATTACTATATCTCTATAGTAGAGCTTTAGGTCAGGGATCATGATGCCTCCAGAGGTTGCTTTATTATACAGGATTCTTTTAGCTATCCTAGTTTTTTTGTTTTTCCATATAAAGTTAAGTATTGTTCTTTCTAAGTCTGTAAGGAATTGTGTTGGTATTTTGATGGGGATTGCATTGAATCTGTAGATTGCTTTTGGTAAGATTGCCATTTTTACTATGTTAATCCTGCCTATCTGTAAGCATGGAAGATCTTTCCATTTTCTGACATCTTCAATTTCTTTCTTCAGAGACTTAAAGTTCTTATCAGACAGATCTTTCCCTTGCTTAGTTAGAGTTACCCCAAGGTATTTTGTATTATTTGTGGTTATTATAAAGGCTGATGTTCTCTGATTTCTTTCTCAGCCCATTTATCAACAAATATAGGTTTTAACTAAGTCTATGTTAATAGACTCAAGAACTCAGATGTTGGGGTAAAAAATCTTCTAGGTCAGAGAGGCCAAGAAGCAACCAGCTGACCTTCCTTTTTTGGCTGGAGACTCAGCAAGAGAAGCTGCTTTCCACTGGTCCCAAAGAAAAACACTAAGAATCTCAAAGTCTCTCCCTTCTCCGTTCAGTGTGTCTCTCTATCCATCTTCTTGGCTCCTCTATCTTCTCTATGGCTAATTCCTTTCAACTAGTCACTGTCGCCATTCCCTGATCCAAGGTCAATTTTATTAACAGTCTTGAAGTTTCACAGTGCAATCAAATATCCCACAACATACCTTTTACTTTATTTTACTTTTATGTTTCTTTTGAGCCCTTCTTAAGTTTCATGAATAGCAAGAATAAGAATGGTTTTCTTTTCTTTTCTTTTTATCTCAAGAGTTAAATGATAGATTTTAAGAACTCAAACAAATATTTTGCCCAAAATAATCAAGAAAGAATTTTATTTATTTATAGTAAGCAAAGGAAAAGCAAGACAAAAGATATATGTCTTATTCAAATTTAGTTTCTAATCATTTGCACAATGGTAGCTGATAATGAATGAATTTTCAATGCAATGTAAATAAGGGAAAATTTTTCCTTGAAAAAAAATACAACATATTCCTTTACCATGATTAGTATTAATATTATATATGCAATATAATATATAATTTATTATATATATTAGAGTATACCAACTAAACATCATTTCTATGAGGCATACACTCTGTAAATCAATATGAAGTGAACAACATTTTGAACTGAGAAAGTGGGATTAGCAGTAGCAAATATGATTAAATTAAAAGTGGTGAGGGAGGCAGGATTGAGACAATGGGAAATTAAAGTTTCAATAGATTATTAAATATTGTGAGATTGTCATTAAATATCAATGTTATACAATGGTCCTAACTACTAATATTGTTAGTCCTATCCATTTTTATTATATTTTAATTATGGAAATTATTTACCTATATATATATATATATATACAGGTAAATAATTTTATATTATTTAGAACATATAGAACAACTTGGAACTAATGAGGCTTCATTATGGGAAATGTAGCATTGCTTTTAGAGACGAATAATGATTAACTAAGCCTATTTAAAAGAAAGAGAAAAAAGATTAAAGTTTATCTCACACAATGTTCATTTTCAAATATCATTCAAATACTTTGCATTTTGGTTAATCTATTTAGGGCATACACATGATGAAAATGAACTTTTTCCAGGAAAAACTTTTATTGTGTTGCTTAAAGAGTTCATATACAATATAGCTAAGTGATCTGTTAACCATGCTTAGAATTTCCTGTCCAAATTTTACTTACTGCATCCAGACACTTCCTCCATGACATAAATTTGTTGATATAAAGCATGAAAGCATATGTTATATCATCAAAATAGGAAAAGCTATATAATATACAAATGTGCTCCATCAGCGAACAGGTTATAATTTATCCATTTTGTGTCCAAGCAACCAAAACTCAAATTAAAACACAAACAAAACTTATTGTTAAATATATCATACCAGCCTATTATGCTTGGTGCTTATTGGTATGTAAACTAAAGTGTATGTGTGTGTTTGTGTATATGTGTGTTTATCTGTGTGTATGTGTATCATGTATATGATAGAATGAAATTATATATGGTACACTTAAAGATTTTGGTTTTCTGTAAACATATTCAATGCAATGATATTTTTATTAGTTACTGAAAGTTTACAAGATTTAGTCTAACATATATGTATGTAAAAATTAAGTGAACCCCACAGCAAGACTGATCTGCTCTTTAAGAGATCTTAATGATTGATGTATATTACCTAAGGATTGATTCAGACTAACATCATGCATCAGTATTGAGGAGAGCTGAAGAAATAAATGTGCTGCACACCTGTTCACTGAATGAAACTTAGGCTTTCTGTGTCTGGTGTCCTACCATGGACAGCAAAATGTCAATTTTATAAATTATTTGTAGAAAATATACTTTTCTAATAAAATTATGATAGAAACAAGAAGGAATATTGACTAATATTTCTAGAGAAAATGCAACCTGAAAAAGTAAAAGAATGTGATTATTGACAACACACACTGCCCATGGAGGGTGATTCTGATTCTGGCATGTTATCCGAATAATTCAGAGTCAATATATCAAAACATACTTAAAAAATAAAATAAAAATTGCATGTTTCATAGTGGGGCCATCTATGCCACTCACAACATGCCTTCCAAAAATCATTTAACAAATCTATGCCATCATTACCTGGGTACATTTAGGTATTGCATGATATTATACAGAGTTATTGACAAGCTTGAATATAATCTTCCCACCCGGTGCCTTCTTGAAAGTATTTACAAATTTTTACATGTTATAGAATATTGTGAAATAATAATATATTTTGGAAAAATAAATTAATGTTATATTCCAGAACAATCATGATTATTATGATTTTTATTTATCTAGGAAATACGATGAATACCACATTGTAAAGAATTTGATGAAATAATTATAAAAATGAAAAGGGATTTCCTTTGAAAATGATGTATAAATAATTAATAGGAATTAATAGAAACATATTGACGTTTTTAGAACAAAGAGCCATAAAATAAGAATAAAAACCTGCAGTATTTACTGTTCCTTATCGTTATTTTTATACATACAAAATACATTAACAGATATGATTTGAAGTTTATTCCTGTAGCATACACAATTGATCATGTTCTTAATTGAATACTACCAAAATATTCTTATGCTATTATTTTATAAAACACATTAAGAAACGTATTTATAAAACAAAATGTCTGATGTACTTTCCTTTTTCAATTCACTTTTCTCTGCATATTTGTTATTATGAACATATTCCTAGGTTAAGTATAATATTCTTTCTGATGTAAAATCTTTCAAAAAATCATGCCTAACTCTTAACTAATGTTGCTAATTGAATACATTTCAGGCTGTTCTCCAATTCTGTCCAACTCACAGCAGTTGTAACAAAATTTTTCTGAGCTCTTCAGTGGACTACTTCTCAAATGCTACTTTCTCATAGTGAACTATTTCTGTTAGCATAAAACAAATTTGCTTCAACAATGAAATAATTAATCATCACTTTTAAATTACTCTCTTATTCAGTAACAATTTTTAATCAGGGACTTTTCTTGTGCATATCTCAATTTGCATATTTTCGTGATGTATAATCTTTACTAATAGAATACAATAGTAACTGGTGTTTATGTAATTAGAAATGTAATGTATGTCTCCCTCATTATAATATGTCTTAGCGGACAAATGAGTATGATCCTATTCACTAGTGTATCCTCAGTGCTTAGTAAATTACATTTTAATAAATATTCCCTCAGTATATCACCATCATCCATTTAATAATTCTAATTCTCTCTTGTTTTCTCAAGAGTAAACTCCCTTGCCTACTCTTCTAATACTCTTACATACATACACACACACACACACACACACACACACACACCACTACCACCACCATCACCACCTCCGGCACCAGAACCACCACCACAAAAATCTATAAATCCATAATTACAATTAACTAAAAGGCCCATAAGTTCCATAAAGTATGTGTATTGCAGATTTCTGATTGGAAACTGCTAGACTTTCCAACATTAAAGAAATTTCATTTTAACTATGATATTATTAACTATGATAGAGGACAAGAGGCAATGTAAAATAATTGGACTGTTAAAAATTTTCTCATTTGTTATTGCAGTGTGGTTTGCAAGCCACTGAGGCAATGAAATTTTGAAATGCAAGATAAGAATGTAAATACTATTATATGTGACTTTATTCTTTTACTTATTCATATGTACAATGAGCATCACTTGAACAAATTTCATGTCCTTGGTCATTATAAAAGTTATATAACAGGAGAGAATATTAGATTAATTCTGGGAATGCATTATACTTAAAAGTTTTGACATGTATTTTCTGAAAAATGGGTTCTTTTCTCCTCTAGAACTGAAGGAAGCATCCAAAAACTTTCTTCAATGACTTCAATTCTTTTTCGCAAGGCCTATAGCACTTCATCAGTAATACTAAGCAACAAGCAGAAACTATGAAAGAAGGAAGGAAGATGAGCAGTACTAACAAAGTTTTTGAGATTTTGGTTTGAGATTAAAATATGACCGTTGAGGAAATTATTCATTACAACCACTCAGATATTCAGTTGGAATCTGAAGGATAATTGGTGATAAACAGTGCATCATATATAAACCAGCATCTGAAATGAATCATAATTGTATAATATATGAGAAAATACAGTTAGGAACCCAGTTTTTAAATGATTTTTGCTGTATAATATTATAGGGTGTCTTACTTACATTTTTACTCCTTTCATAAAACACCATGACTGGAACAATTTATGGAAGAGGTTATTTATACCTTTATTTAATTTCAGAGAATGAATCCATGACAATCATGGCAGGGAGCATGACAGGGGGTAAGGTATTCTCATTCATCCCATCGTATGAGTCTACTAAGGCCATTGTAACAAAGACCTTAAATTGCTATCATTTCATGCTTTTGACTTAGCTCTTTTTAACCATTTGCTGAATGTGGGTTTTGTGACCATACAGGTATCAGAGGACTCAAATATCATAAGTTTCACAGTAAAGTTCGTAAATCCTAATCATATTTTCAGTGAGAATATAATTTCCTCTCACTCAGAACTCAACTTTGAAGGAAAGACCACCTGGAAAATTCAGAAAAATACAGTCTACGTAACCATAGAGGCTAAATAGAAAGCAATATTGCATACTATGGAGAATTACAGAAAACAGCCACAGCATCAATATCTTAAATTGTACAACACTGGTTGTCTCCATTCAACTTGCCATCATTTTAAAAAACTGATGTCTTATAGTCTTTGCTACTGGATTAGAAAAAATAAAGTCCAATATCAACCACTACAAAAACTAATATACCATTTTTATAACAGAAGAAAAATGCAACTTTCACAACAATTCTTCAAATACATTGATAAAATGCCCCAGAGATGTTTTCACTTATAAGAGGTAAATGATGTACATTTTCTTCCTTATTCGTGTTAAGTGAAATCTTTCTCTATGACATGCTGTAATACTGTCCTTGTAAACCTTGAATTTTTTTACAAAATTTTGGAACCCTTCAACCAAGAAAATCAACTCCATTACATAAACAATTGCTACTATTTATGAAGTAGCAATTAAATATATTCTAATATATCAAGTAGTCTAATTCCAACAATAAGAGATATAATTTCAATTCAGTCTATAGATCAGGATTAAAAAGATATTCTCTCTGCAGAGAGGACCCCAGAATCAGGTATCTAGCATTAGGCTGCTTCCAACTACTTATAATTGATGTTTCTGGGAAGCCAGCATGCTCCTCTGTTATCTCTGACAACAACATGGACATATATTCTCAAACACACATGCACATAAATAAACCTAAACCTTAAAATAAAATATATTTAAATAGTTACTAGAGAGAAAAACAGGTTACAGGAACATTCTTTTTTTTTAAGATTAGATTTGTAGGTATTGTGAGCTATTAAAAAGAATATATTAAACAAAAGTTGATTGGTGATTTTTTTTTTGACCTTCAGAGAACATGTTACCCACAATAGGTACCAGGTATATTTTCTCAGAACTAAGTCTTATTTCTTTAATGAGAATTTACTGTATTCAATTTATATAGGAAAATATATGCCTCATTCATAAAAGAGTCATTTCTATTTATTTATCTCTTCTGGCTCACAGTGTTTTTGTTGTTGTTGTTGTTTTTGTTTGTTTGTTTTCTATCTATGTGGATTATGGTTGCCACTCTTTGGTAACAAAACTTGTATTGAACTCCAGTTACTAGAATGTATGAGTAATTTATTGTAGTTAAATTTAGTTCATGAGATTATTTTCCTTTTTATTTATTTTTTTAATTTATAATTTGATTTAATTTTACATATCAGCCACGGATTCCCCTGTCCTCCCTCCTCCCGCCCCCCCCACCCCCCTCCCCCCAGCCCATCCCTGATTCCCTTCTCCTCCAGTACAGGGACTCCCCTGGGGATTCAGCTCAACCTGGTAGATTCAGTCCAGCCAGGTCCAGTCCCCTCCTTCCAGGCTGAGCCAAGTGTCCCTGCATAGGCCCCAGAAAATAGGACCATAAGAAAGACACAGGGATCACCCAATGACAGAGAAATGGATGAGATCTACATGAGCAAACTGGACGTGAGGTGGGGTAATGAAGGGCAAGGGTCCAGGGAAAGAGAGCTTAGGGGAGTGGGAGATCCCAGCTGGATCAAGAACAGAGAGGGAGAACAAGGAAAAAGAGAACATGATATTTTCCTTTTTATAATGCTATTCTTTCTTTGGATCCCCTAACTGGATTAGCATTTTTATGAATCTCTCACATACTTTTCTTTTTTTAATCATGTCATCCTTGCATTCCTGGTTATGTTCTTATTAGCTAGTAAAAGTCCTTACTTTGAATTTAGATAATTACAGATTGGAAGAATGCAGAGGTACATTTTACTTGCAATTGTAACCTAATAGGTTCATATCTTCGTGAATGAAATCCAAAATTAGCACAGAAGACAAACAAACAAACAAAAAACAAAAATCTGGAGATGAAATTATTATCTGCAGTAGGAAGAAGGAATAGGGATTTTCCAGAGTAAACGCTCCTTAAAATCAAGCATTGAGATTTTATCCCTGGAGTCTGCATATATGCATATTAAGGTTATTGATCCCTTAGCAAGCTCAGTAGAAGAAAACCCACTTAGCATGCTCAGTTTAAGTTCAAGCAGTTTAAACGATTAAGCATTTAAAGATTAAAACAATGGATAGAATGTCTTTTTTATGTTAAGTTAGAGCCATATATTTTTAGCAGAAAACAAGTAAATGATACATTGCATGTACATTAGCACAATTATCTTCCTTTTCAGAGTCTGCCTTTGTTAGTGGTAACACAATTATTTAACTTGTTCAGTTAGTGATTCAATTACAAAGCATTGATTGAATCTTACAATATAACAATCCTTTTGCAGAAAACATAGTAAAATAAAAAGATAATTTGGATCACTTATCAAGACCTTCTAATGAACCTAGAAAGAAGTACAGAAAACTGAAAATATAACATAATATTTATGCCAATACTTTGGCAGTATGGATGAAGTAATATAATTTTAATGTGTATTTGGATTTCAAAGGACAACATGAAGGAGTTGGCTTCTCCTTCCAGGATGTGGGCCTGAGGTGGGGGATAGAACTCAGATTATCAGCCTTGGTAGCATGAACCTTTCCACACTGAGCAATCTAGACACCCCTACACAAGATTTTTATTATTTTTTGTTATTATTAGATGTTTATTTATTTTAATTTTTGAGGATTACATATATGAGAAATGTATTTCTACTTTTGCCTATCTTATCTGTTCACTGATCACCTTACAATCCATGACTTCTCATTGTTTAATTATATATATATACATATACATACATACACACATATATATACATATATATATATAAAATGTTTCTTTTTAATTACAGTTTCAACTTAGTTACCTTCTACCTTCTACACAATGAACAAGCATATATGGAAAGTGGCTACTGTTCTGGATACAGCAAATATAGATTGCATTCATTGTCAAGGACTGTTACATCAATAATTATTAATATGAACAAAGTGATATAAAGCATTGGAATGAATGAATTAATAAAAAAGACTTGGGCTGGAGAGATGGCTCAGTGGTTAAGAGCACCAACTGCTCTTCCAGAGGTCCTGAGTTCAATTCCCAGCAACAACATGGTGGCTCACAACCACTTGTAATGAGATCTGGTGCCCTCTTCTGGCCTGCAGGGACACATGCAGGCAGAATACTGAATAGATAATAAATAAATAAAAAGAAAAAAGAAAAGAAACATTAAAAAAAAGACCTATAGGAAACATCAATGGCTTCAATTTATTTTATTTTTGGAATTTATTTTATTTTATTTTACAATATAATTTAACTTTACATATCAGCCATAGATTCCCCTGTTCTCCCCCCTCCCGCTCACCCCCTTCCCCCGGCCCACCCCTCATTTCCATCTCCTCCAGGGCAGAGACTTCCCCGAGGATTGAGATCAACCTGGTGGACTCAGTCCAGGCATATCTAGTCCCCTCCTCACAGGCTGAGCCAAGCATCTCTGCTAAGCCCCAGGTTTCAAACAGCCAATTCATGCACTGAGCACAGGACCCGGTCCAACTGCCTGGATGCCTCCCAAACAGATCAAGCCAATCAACTGTCTCACCCATTCAGAGGGCCTGATCCAGTTGGGGGCCCCTCAGCCATTGGTTCACAGTTCATGTGTTTCCATTCGTTTGGCCACTTGTCCCTGTATTCCATCCATCCCTGGTCCCAACAACTCTTGCTCACATAAACCCTCCTCCTTCTCGCCAATTGGACTCCCGGAGCTCCACCCGGGGCCTGACCTTGGATATCTACATCCAGTTCCCTCAGTCATTGGATAGGGTTTCTAGCACTACAGTTAGGGTGTTTGGCCATCCTATCACCAGAGTAGGTCAATTCAGGCTATTTCTCGACTATTGCCAGCAGTCTATTGTGGGGGCATCTTTGTGGATTTCTGTCTGCCTCTCTAGCACTTTGCTTCTTCCTATTCTCATGTGGTCTTCATTTACCATGAACATTCCTTGTGTTCCTTCTCTGTTCTTGATCCAGTTGGGATCTCCCGCTCCCCCAAGTTCTCTTTCCCTCGCCCCTCGCCCCTCATTACCCCCACTCACGTCCAGACTGTTCGTGTAGATCTCATATCTCATCCATTTCACCGTCATTGGGCGATCCCCGTGTCTTTCTTGGGGTCCTGTTTTCCAGGTAGCCTCCCTGGTGTTGTGAGTAGCCGTCCAGTCATCCTTGCTCCACAAGTAGTATTCTCCTATGAGTGGGAACATACCATGTTTGTCTTTCTGAGTCTGGGTTACCTCACTCAGGAGGATTTTTTTCTAGATCCCTCCATTTGCCTGCAAACCTCATGATGTCATTGTTTTTCTCTGCTGAGTAGTATTCCAGAAGACCCTGACATTAATCTGCACACCTATGAACATATAATTTTTGACAAAGAAGCCAAAAGCGTACAATGGAAAAAAGAAAGCATCTTCAACAAATGGTGCTGGCATAAATGGATGTCAACGTGTAGAAGGCTGTAAATAGATCCATATCTATCACCATGCACAAAACTTAAGTCCAAGTGGATCAAAGCCCTCAACATAAATCCAGCTACTCTGAACCTGCTAGAAGAGAAAGTAGGAAGTAGTCTTGAATGCATTGGCATAGGTGATCACTTCCTAAATATAATACCAGTAGCTCAGACACTGAGAGAAACAATCAATCAATGGGACCTCTTGAAACTGAAAAGCTTTTGTAGAGCAAAGGATACGGTCAACAAGGCAAAGCGACAACCTACAGAATGGGAAAAGGTCTTCACCAACCCCACATCTGACAGAGGACTGATATCCAGAATATATAAGGAACTCAAGAAATTAGACATCAAAATTCCCAACAGTCCAATTAAGAAATGGGCTATAGAACTAAACAGAGAATTCTCAGCAGTGGAAACACAAATGGCTGAAAGACATTTAAGGAATTGCTCAACATCCCTAATCATTAGGGAAGTGCAAATCAAAACAACTCTGAGATACCACCTTATGCCAGTCAGAATGGCTAAGATCAAAAACACTGAAGACACCTTGTGCTGGAGAGGATGTGGAGCTAGGGGAATTCTCCTCCACTGCTGGTGGGAATGCAAGCTTGTACAGCCACTTTGGAAATCAATATGGTGCTTTCTTAGAAAATTGGGAATCAATCTCCCCCAAGATCCAGCTATACCTCTTGGGCATATACCCAAGGAATGCTCATTCATACCACAAGGGCACTTGCTCAGCTATGTTCATATCAGCATTATTTGTAATAGCCAGAACCTGGAAACAACCTAGATGCCCTTCAACCGAAGAATGAACAATTTATTTTATTTTAATAGACAGCTGACAGTCATTTAGAGTGTATTCATTGTTAGGTTACTGAGGATAAGTGTGTAACTTTTCAAGCTTTATCGTATAAAATGTCATCTTAGCCTAATCATTTGAAGACAAATGGATGGAACTAGAAAAAATCATCCTGAGTGAGATAATCCAGACTGAGAAAGATGAACACGGTGTGTATGTACTCATAAGTGGATATTAACAGTAAAATAGAGAATAACCATGCTACAATCAAAAGACCCAAAAAGGCTAGTTAACAAAGAATGTTAGTGGGGGAATGCCTGGATGAATGCAGGAATGAAGGCAGGTGGGGATGGGAACATGAACGATCAGGTTGAGGGGGCACTAAAGGGAGAGTGTTGAAAGAGAGTACCTGGGGTGGGGCATTATAGGATCAGGTAAAAACATGGAGCAAGAGAATCAATCAGGAATCTATAAGGATGACCCCCACTAAGACTCCTAGCAATAGCAAATACATAGCCTGATCTGGTCTCCTACGACCAAATTGGTGCCTTGCACAAATGTCATCAGAGGCTTCATCCAGCAAATGATGGAAATGGATGCAGAGATCCACACCCAAACATCAGACAAGATTGGGGAATCCTGCAGAAGAGGGGAGAAAGAATTTCACAAGAACGCTGACAGAATCAACTAACCTGGGCTCCAGGGGGCTCACAGAGACTGAAAGAAACAACCAGCCGGTCTGCATGGGATTGACCCAGGCACTCTGAACATATGTTAAAGCTGTGCAGCTTGGTCTGCTGTGGGATGTTCTGTATGGCAAATGTGTTGCTAATAAAACACTGATTGGCCAGTGGCTAGGCAGGAAGTATAGGCGGGACTAACAGAGAGAATAAAAAGAGCAGGAAGGTGGAAGGAGACGCTGCCAGACGCTGCCAGCCACCACCAGGACAAGCAGCCTGAAAAGATGCCGGTAAGCCACGAGCCATGTGGCAAGGAACAGAATTATAGAAATGGATTAATTTAAGACATAAGAACAGTTAGCAAGAAGCCTGCTACGGCCATACAGTTTGTAAACAATATAAGTCTCTGTGTTTACTTGGTTGGGTCTGAGCGGCTGTGGGACTGGCAGGTGAGAGAGATTTGTCCTGATTGTGGGCCAGCAGAAAAAAACGCTAGCTACATTGGTCCTCTTGTGGGATTCCTAATAGTGGGAATAGGGGTCGTTTCCAACTCTTTCATTAGCTTTTGGGTCCCTATTCCCTTACTAGGTCACCTTGCCCAGCGTGTGAGAGTATATGGGAAGGTGCTTAGTCTTACTGCAACTTGTTATGCCATGTTTTGTTGCTTCTCATGAGAGACCCGCCCTTTCCTAAACAGAAACAGAAGAGTAGATTAGGGGCTGGGAACTCGGTGGAGGTGGCAGAAGGGAATGGGAGGAGAGGAGGGAGGAGAAATGGCTAATGAGATGTAAAGTAAGTAAGTAAATAAATAAGTAAATAAATTTCTTTAAAAAAGAAATTAACTGCTGCTGCTGAGCACCACAAAGACCAAGATGAACATGAAATTTCTTCTTCTTTTCTTTTTATTGAAATAGATTATTTCCTCATATAATCTATCCTTACTATGGTTTCTCCTCTTTCTTCTCTTTCAGGTGCCTACCCACCTCCCCTCCCATCCAGATCTATCCACTTTCTGTCTGCCATTTGAAAAGAAATAGGTTCCTAAGAGATAATAATGAAATGATATGAAATGAAATGTAATAAGATAAAACAAAAAACTAACACATAGAAATCAGACAAAACAAACAAACAGAAGAGAAAGAGCCCTATAAATTATGTACATAAGAGCGATATGGACATAGAGACCCACATAATCACACTCATGAGTCCCCTAAAAGCATTAAACTGTAAGACATATCATATACAAAAGGGCTTGTAGGATAAAGAGAGAAAGATAAATAAAAATAAAAACATATCTAAATAGAATAAAATTTAAAAAAGGAAATGAGAAAAAAACCTGACAAGGAACCTCCATTGATGTCTTAGACTTCATTTACTGTTGGACACCTACACTGGTACACGCAACCTGTCTTTAGGAGCAGTTTGTTTCCCCAGAAGATTCCGATGGAGAAAACTAAATTTTTATTTGAAAATGGTTATTAGTTGGAGATAGTTTCTGGATTAGGAATGGGGGCATGAGTCCACTTCTTTCACCTCTAGGACATCATTTGTTACAGACCCATGTAGGTCCTGCTCATCCTGCTCAGCTCTCTGAGTTAATAATATCCATCCATCCTATTGATTCAGAGTACCTGGCTTCCTTAGTGTCCTCCATCCCCTCTTGCTCTTCCACTCCTCCACCTCTTTTCCACATGGTGGCCTGAGCCTGGGGGGATGGAGTTGATGGAGACCTTCCATTTAAGATTGACTGGTCCAAGGTCTCTCACAGGATGGAGAGATGGCTCAGACATTAAAGAATAGGGTCAAAATGAAAAACATAAATTTTTTTTTGTCAAGACAGGGTTTCTCTGTGTAGCTTTTTGCCTTTCCTGGATCTCACTATATAGACCAGGCTGGCCACCACCACCCGGTTGAAAAGATTTTTAAAGAACACTAAGTGGAAAAAGTTAACTATTTTAAATTGATGATATAAGTTTAGTTTTAGGATTTCAACAATTAACTCCCCAGTAAACATATATTAATGATATACAGTATACCCTATTGTGCTCTTTTGAATGAAAATGCCTCATTAGGCTTATATATTGATTCCTAGTTGATGGACTGTTTATGGAAGACTAAGAAGATTTACTTTTTCTGGATGATGTGTGTCACTGTTAATGGACTTTGCCATTTCAAAAGCTAATTTTGGGACCACGTCTCAGGCTTTCTCTGTCTCCTGTATGTGAATCAGGATGCAAGTTCTAAGCTAGTACTTCATGGTTAGCTTACTTGCCTGCTGCCATGTTCCCTGCCACGATAGTCATGGACTAACCTTCTAACACTGCAAGCAAGCATGTAATTAAATGCTTTCTTTAATGGGAGATAGGGTCATTGTGTCACAGTAATAAAATAGTAATATACCTACAAAGCTTACAATTCATTTTTACTCAACCTTTTTTGACATTAAACTATAATTGTATCGTATCCCCATTCTCTTTCTTCCAACTCTTCCTATTTCTTACCCCTTTTCTTTTCCTTTTCAAACTCCATTTTTAGTACATGAGAAATTATGATTCTACATAAATTTAGCTAACACTTGTGTTGATATTAAAAGTCCAAATGGAAAACAATACAAGAAAACAAAGAAAGAAAAAAGTAGGGCAGGAGGGAGACAGTAGTTAATTGATAAAGCCTACACTCATTGCATTGAAGGGTATTTCAAGATGAGAACAGACATGTGAGAACAGAATTAGACTCAATGTCTGTAGTACAGGAAAAGAGGAAGTTAGCACCCAACAAGAACAAAAATGGGTAGATGGAAATTTCTCGATATAAATATTAAGTATGAGGGAACATTATGTCTCCTCCTATATTGTTTCATCTTTCTTTCTTCCTTTTCCTTTCTTCCTTTTCCTTTCTTTCTTTCTTTCTTTCTTTCTTTCTTTCTTTCTTTCTTTCTT
>CABHPH010151371.1:4469-23343 GCA_902168325.1 Peromyscus nudipes | reverse complement strand
AAAGTATAAGAAGGAGAATTGGTGATAGTCTGAAGCTAGCTTGGGATGCCCAGAGAGTTCCAGGCTCCAAAAACAAGCAATGGACAGCTACTACAAAACTGAAAAATAATTGATTTTTGTCTTCACAAATGATAAAAACAAAATATTGATAGACTTCCTTGCCCATCCGACTGATCTTAGTTTTTTTTTTCTAATCCTCTTTTACATCATACTACTTAGGTATGAGCACATTTTTGGCAAATTTTGGCAATATTCTGTGTATGACAGATACACTATTGAGTAAGTCACCTCTTTACTGCTATTCATTATAGATAAAGTTTTGGCAGAATACTGCGCTATATACCAAATATCAGTGCCTTGCACACATGAAAAGGTCAATATACATTGACTGAATGAAAATGAAACGTTTATCAGGTTTCTCTGATGTACAAAGGATTTTTCTAGACTTATAGATTTGTCCCTTGCTGTATGTGGAATTATGATCCAATGTGTAAACAATGACCTCTCCATTATTTTTTGTTTTTGTTTTTTTATTAAGAAAATTTTTCCATTCATTTTACACACCAATCAAAGATTCCCTTCTTTTCTCCTCCCACCTCCCCAGCCTCCCCGTTCCAAACCACCCCCCACTCCTCCCCACAAGAAGGCAATGCTTCACATGGGGAGGCATATCCAGTAGAGGCAAGTCCAAGCCCCTCCCCCTGCCTCAAGGCTGCAGGAGGTGTTCCATCATAGGTAGTGGGCTCCAAAAAGCCCCCTCATGCACCAGGGATGGATTCTGATCCTATCGCCAGGGGGCCCCCCAAGCAGATCAGGCTGTACAACTGTCTTGTCATGCAGAGAGCCTAGCCCAGTCCCATGCAGGCTCCACAGCTATTGGTCAACAGTTCATGAGTTCCCACTAGTTTGATTTGGTTGTCTCTGTATGTTTCCCTATCATGATCTTGATGCCCCTTGTTCATAGAATCCCTCTTCTCTCTCTGACTGGCTCTTGGAGCTCTGTCTGGTGTTTGGCTGTGGATCTCTGTATCTACTTCCATGAGTCACTGGAGAAAAGCTCTGTGATGACAGTTAGGGTATTCACCAATCTGGTCATTAGGGTAAGCCAGTTCAGTTCAGGTACTCTCTCCACTATTTCTAATAGTCCAAGCTGGGGTCATCCTTGGGGATTCCTGGGAACTTCCCCAGCACTCGGTTTCTCTCTATCCCCATGATGTCTTCCACTATCATAGTACCTCTTTCATTGCTTTCCTGTTCAATCCCTGTTCCAGCTCGACCATCTCATTCTCTTATGTTCTCATCCCCTATCCCCTACTCTCCATTGCCCACCCCTCATCCCCAGTTTACTCATGGAGATCTCATCTATTTCCCTTTCCCAGGACGATCCATGCATCTCTCTTTGGGTCTTTCTTCTTTGCTAGCTTCTCTGGAGTTGTGGATTGTACTCTGGTTATCCTTTGCTTTACATCTAGTATCCACTTATGAGTGAGTACATACCATGTTTGTCCTTCTGAGTCTGGATTACCTCACTCAGGAGACCTCTCCATTATTTTATGATATTCTGAAATGAATTAGAGGTTTCAATTTTTGCCTAGAATTTTCATTATTTTATAAATATCTTCAAATATAATTCCTGTGAGTTTAATATATTAAGGAATACATAGCAATATTCTTCCCAAGTTTTGGTCATATAGTAGGTTGTGTTACAAAAAAAAACTATACTGGGCTACTCAGAACACTGTTGCAGGTATGGCAGAAACTGGTTTTCTGATGGAATTTGATGGTAAAATTTCCAAAGTTAAGAGTGAAGAAAAAGTTGACGTTTTGTTCAAAGGGGTTTAAAGGCACAAAACCTGTGGTTGGTTAGTTGGTTGGTTGGTTGGTTGGTTGGTTGGTTGGTTGGTTGGTTGGTTAGTTTTGAAACTTGATCTCAATATATAAACCAGGTTGGCCTTCAACCCATAATCCTGTCTCATTGCCTCATTCTCCAGAGTGTTAGGTAAGTATGTGCATTTATGTTTGTGTGTGTGAATGTTCAGGTCAAGGCATGTCTGTGCAGGACAAAGAACAAAGGGTCATTCCTCTCCTTCTGCCATACAGATCACAGAAATGGAGCTCAGGTCATTAGGTGTGCAGCAAACACTTTCACCCACTGAACCATCTCCCCACTCTGCCCCCGATTTTTTCTTTTTAGATAAAATATTTGTGAAAATTCCTGTATGGTCCAGTATCAACCATCCCAAAGCTCAGCTAAGATAGTGACAGGATACCAGTTTCCCCTTATTCCTTATTAATGTGACCAGTTTGCTATTCATCAGAGTTTAATCTCTCTGTCCAATCATCCATGGATTTCTTTTAAAACAAAATATTAATAAGCTAACAACAGTGTCCTTTGCTAGCACTTGTCGGCTTTTTACTGAGCTGCCTGTCTTTTTTGAGAAGCTATGCTGTGACCCATTTTGCACAGATCACCAAATACCCATCAGAGGGTAATAGCTTTGCATCTTTAAAACCAGAAGCTTAGAGAAGAAAGGTTATGAATCTCAGTACAAACTGCTTGAGCCATCCCTAATCAAACCAAAGATGATTTCATATTGTAGAAAAGTTACAAGAAAAAAAAGGAAGAAGGGCCACTGACTTCCTATTTGGTAACCTTTTCTGGGAAATCATGGTGTAGAGTCCTTTTGTTTTTATCTGCTGTAGTTCACAATAATTTCATATTCTTTTTCATTCTTGTTTATACAGTGCTCCTGCTGAATATTTTTCCCCCTTCAGAGGCATTTTGCCTCTAACACAGCATGATATTTTGTAGTCTGTTTGCTTCAGATTGAAAAATAACAGAATCTTTCCTTTTACATAATAATGAGAAAAGGCAATCACATTTGATACTGATAAATGAAAATTCAAAATGAGAATGTAGGCTCTAGAGTGGAAAGAAATATTTATACAGCTATTTTGAGACACGGGTCAAATTTTGCTGTCAGACATAGACCTATTACAGTTAGCCATTCAGAACAAGAGAAGCACAAACTGTTTATTCATGACAAATAAGCATGGGAATTTCACCAGAAGCAATGTGTTCCTTGAGCATTCCACAGTCCATTGAGCAATCAATGATCTCAAGCTTTCACTTTCTTATAGTTGTAAGTGTATGTGTATTTTTCAGGGGCAGGGTGTGCATCTATTTTGCTCACTGTAGTGTGTCCTACATGGAGAACAGCTCTTGGCATACTCATGCATCACTTTGCCATATGAATATGTTAGGGAGAAATGTATTGTTAGGTAATTCTATTGTTGTGCAAACATATTTCAGAGTATGGTAATGAAAACAAAATGGTGATAATGTACCAAGGGTATATGATCTTTTGGGATCACTGTTACATCACTGGTCCATCTTGATCACAATATCTCTATGTAATATGTGTGCATGAAGACCTTTATGCAATACAATATGTGTGTATACATATATCTATGTATTTCTGTATTGTCCAATAACATTTATTTTACTCATCACTTAAATTACTACAACAGTGTACTTCTGGAATATAGTTAAAGGTCATGGGAAAATTCAATTTATTTGTAAGTTTTTAGTTTCAAAAGTCAGTTTAACCCAGATTTCAAACTGATGTATTACTTTAAACCTTCGGGTATTTTGTTCATTACCTGTCAGTATCTTTTTTCACTCTCCGGTTTTCTAGTAAGGTACATCTATTGGTAAGGAATTCCTTCAGGTTCTGTTTGAGGTCTTTCTAGCTCCATTTTTGGAAGGACAGTTTGTGTATACAGTATTGCTGACTAGCAGGGTTTTTGTTGTTGATTCCCCTCACACACCTTTGGGACCACTTTGACTCTCTCATCCTTCTCCATCATGTACTGGAAAGTTTCTGCTGAAATGTCAGCTGCCAGGATACCAGAGTCCCTTCTATGTTAGTTGTTTCTTTTTCTGTCCTGTTTCCAGGATTCTCTTTGTCTTGAATTGTAGCATGAATCTTAACAGGTCTTATTAAAAAAAAAAATCCGGGCTGGGTATTGGGGTGAATGCTGGAAGATTAGAGAGACAGAACAAGCCACAGCTACCTCACCTTGCCAATTCCTCAGCTGATCCTGTTTCCTCAGACTAGATGCGTCTCAGCTGAACTGTGCTGCTCAAAAACCTAAAAGCTTTACCTGGTTTCACGCCTTATATACCTTTCTGCTTTCTGCCATCACTTCCTGGGATTAAAGGCTCACTTCCTGGGATTAAAGGCGTGAGTCACCATGCCTGGCTGTTTCCAGTGTGGCTTTAAACTCACAGAGATCCTCGTGGATCTCTGCCTTAGGAAGGCTAGGATTAAAGATGTGTGTGCCACCATTTTCTGGCCTCTATATCTAGTGGCTGTTCTGTTCTCTGACCCCAGATAAGTTTATTAGGGTGCACAATATTTTGGGGAATACAATATCACCACATTGAATTACTTAGAATTTATTACCATATGATTTGATGTAGTCTTACTTGACTTGAATCTGTGGTTTTTTTTACCTTTCTGTACCTTGATATTTATACTTTCAGTCACGGTTGGAAAGTTACATGATGTTATTACTTTGAATAATCTTCCTTGTGGTGGTATTGTGTTCCCCAAAATATTGTGTACCTTAATAAACTTATCTGGGGTCAGAGACGGAATAGCCACAATATGAAACAGAGGTTAGGCAGTGGTAGCATACGCCTTTAATCCTAGCATTCCAGAGGCAGAAATTCTTGTGTTCAAGGATACACCCAAGCATGGTGACCCACGCCTTTAATCCCAGAAAGCCAGCCTTTAATCCCAGGGAGTGGTGGTAGAAAGCAGAAAGGTATATAAGGCGTGAGGACCAGAAACTAGAGGCATTTGCCCTGGAGAGGCCTTTGGCCTGGAGAAGCATTTTGGCCTGGTTAAGCATTCAGGCTTCTAGCAGCAGTTCAGCTGAGAGTCATTTGGATATGAGGACATAGAGGCTTCCAGTCTGAGGAAGCAAGACCAGCTGAGGATCCGGCAAGGTGAGATAACTGTGGCTTATTCTGTCTCTCTGATCTTCCAGTGTTCACCCCAATACCTGGCCCGGGTTTGTTTTATTAATAAGAACTTTTAAGATTCATGCTACACTTCCTCTTTTTCTTTATCCCTTCAATCTTTTCTCCTTCTTTCTTCAGGTTTCCCCTCCCTCTTTGTTCAGTCTCATCCACTTCACTCCAATTTCCTGTCTTCAATTTCACTTTTTCTTTCTGTTCGATCAATGCTGCCTCTCTTTCTTATTGAATCTTAATTTCATTCATTGTGTTTTTCAGCTCTGAGATTTCTGTTTGTCCTTTTATTACTTCAATCTGTTTATGATTTCATTCTGATTAGTCTATAAATTGCATCTCTGCATTTTCCTCAAATTCAATAAGTTGTCTTGTATATCTAGGCTTACAGCCACTGACGGCTGATTTTGCCTCTTGGATAATACCATATTTCCGTGACTGCTTCTGATCTCCCTGGAGGTACATTAATTTCTTTGTTTCTGACCATCATTTCACAGTAGGCCTGTGTTGTATGACAAAATTTTACCTGTAGAGATGCAACACATACACAGGCCAATATGGGTATCACCAAAGTCCAACTCTGGTGAACCATAAGCTTTCCTGGAGTTACTTACAGGAATATGGGTGTGAGATGACTTACAGGAGCAGATATGACCCAAAGTCAGTGGCACCATCAAATCCCACCCCATCATGGTGACAGGTCACAAAGCTCGGAACCTGGAACACACTGCACAGCCTACAGGCAGCTCAACAGGATAGAGGGTGTCCTTTCCAGGTGCCTCAGTTACTCTCAACCTCTTTTAGGCAGCTCAGCTGGTTTCTGCTTCTTTAAGGCAGCTGGTCTGGTTTCAGTGTTTCCTTTGCACCTTGGCTTGTCTGAGAGTCTTCTTTGCAGCTCCACTTCATCTTAAGACTCTCAGATTTTATTGCTTACTCTGCCAAGGAGGAGCCTAGTGAGTTTGGTCAGTCCCGGGGACTTCCTGAAGCTGTTTTAAGTTGTTTTCCTTCCTGCTTAAGGACCTTCCTTCCCTGAAGGATGGAATATTTCAATCTCAGAGGAAAGCATTACACAACAGCCTGTAAATAAATTCTGAGCAGACTGGCTATTGGGCTTCCTATCCTTGTGATTGCTGTGAAAATTTTATTCCCCGTCTACTCTAGCTGCATCTTTGTTCCTTGTTTCTCAGTAGCCTCAGGTTGATTAATCTTGCCAGCACCTCTGATCCTCCTCATGAGCTGAGCAAGAACAAGCCTCTCATGGAAGGATTTGGTATCAAATATTACCCTCCAACTCAATTCAAATACATTTTATTTATTCTTTAATAATTTCAAGCATGCATACAATGTATTTCAATCATCTTCATCTACCATACCCTCCAACTCTTTTTAGATCTCTCTACAACTCTCCACCAATTTCATGATCTCTTTTTTTAAATAATCCTCTGGGTCCAATAAATAGGGTCTCCAGTATCTCTCCTCCATCCATGCTATAATGCTGATGGGCTTGATCTTATATAAGTCTTGTGCAGTCCTGTGACTTCAGGAATGCAACAGCCTGTCATGCCCAGAAAATACTGTTTCACCTCACCTCAGAACTCTGCTAATGGTGGCTCTTGCAATTTTCTGTGTCCTCTTCGAGGATGCTTCCTGAGCCTTAAGAATGAGTATGATATAGCCAGGAACAATAAGCCCTAGGGGTGAACCTGTTATTTTGCTACATTGACACAGTATCAGATGGCCTTCTAAACACTTGTCTCTATACCCCACAGATCAGTGAAGCTACCAGAACTCATCAGAGAAGTATTTGTGCAATGAAAGATGGTTAATAAAGAGACTTTATAGATACTGAAAATACAGAAAATAAGTGTCTGTGTAGTGTTCAGCCATAAATGAGAAAATTCATTTTTTTGGATTTTTTTGAAGCTATCTTCAACCACATTTCACCCACATGATGAACTAACTAACCTGTATAAACTTAACTTTCCTCCATATATATGTTTGACCAATAATGGTATCTGTCAGTAAAGATACTGTAATGCCAATAGAACAGAGTAGAGGACATAATTCTATACCAACAGCCAGCTAATTTTTGACAATGTTGTCACAAACATACATTAGAGAAAAGTCAGACTTTTTTAGAATATTAAATATCCACATGTAGAATGAAACTACATCCCTAACTTTCAAAGTATACAAAAATCAATAAAATGCATTAAGGATCCTAGTGTAAGACCAGCAACTTTGAAAGTAAATATTAAGGAGAAAAGCACTTCAAGACATATGAATAAGTGAGGACATACTGAAAAGGACACTATCTCAAGAAATAATGAATAATTTGGCAGTTGGGATTTGGGTGGTTTGAATGAGAATGGGCCCTCATAGGCTCATATATTTGAATCCTTAGTTTCCAGTTGGTGAATGGTTTGGGAAGGGTCAGGAGGTGTGGCCTTGTTGGAGTAGGCATGGCTTTAAAAGAGGAAGTGTGTCGCTGGGAATCCTGTCTGCTTCCCACCATGATGATAATAAATCAACCCTCTGAAACTGTAAGCAAGCCTCAACTAAATGTTCCTTTCTGAGAGTTTCCTTGGTCATGGCATCTCTTCCCAGCAATAGAACAGTAGCTAGGATAAGAGTCTATGAAATTAAAAGCTCTTGCATAACAAAAGTCAGCACAGTGAATATACAGCCTACAGAACTGGAGAAAAATTTTGCTAACTATTTGTCTGACTGTGGATTGATATTTAAAGTCTAAAATCTACAAATAATTCAAAACATTAAATACCAAACCCAAATCATCCAATAGATAAATTAATTAAAAGATGTTCAAAATAACAAATATAAAAATCTAATAGATATATTAAAGTGGTATAAAAATGTTCAAGATCCTTAGCCATCAGTAAAAGGCACATTAAAACTACATTGAAATTTCCTCTCACCCAACTCACAATAATTATCATCAAGGAAACAAGAATAACTAATTCTGGAATGGACATAGTATAAAAGGAACATTTGTACACAACTAGTGGTAACATAACCACCTGTATCCACCCACTATAGATAGCAACATGGCCATTCCTCAAAAACCAGAACTAGAACTGAACTGCCATATGCTCCAGCTATACAACTCATGGGTATGTACCAAAAATGATCTAGGTCAGCATACCACAGAGATTTGCAGCGTTCAAAATAAGAAACCAAAGAAGATGTCCATCGTTGGATGAACAGATTTTAAAAAATGTGTTACTGGTGTCCTGCCTTCAAGATATGCTAGGGCAATGGTTGCACAAAGTATTTTTGTTTTTTTAAGAAGTAAAAATATATATATTATTTGATTTTCTAATAAGAGACAGGAAGGGAGTAGATCCAGATAGAAGGGGATGTGGTGAGGAGTAGAAGGAGGGGAAACCATGATCAGGATATATTATGTGAGGGGGAAAAATCTATTTTCAATAAAAGGAAAAACTTTTAAAAGAAAGAAAATGTGGTACATGTACAAAATGAACACGCCCCTCCTCTGTTGCATAGAAGAGGAAAAAGACAATCTCAACCTTGCAATAGAGGAAAAGAATAAGCAAGGCAGACAGTGGAATGGGACTGCAGGGGACAGGAAGGAGTCTAAGGCAGGAAATGAGAAAGAGCGGTGGGAAGAAAGACAAGAATAGAGATTTAACTCTACGTGTATAGGACACAGCAGAAGAGGGCTGCTTGCAGAGAGAAAGGGGACCAATGATAGGAAAGAAGGAAGGATGGGCTAGGGTAGCACAGTGGACTGACCAATATGAGCAAAGTACAAACAATGACACATATTTATGAAAACATCATAATGAAACTGATTATTTCTACATTAACTAGAAGGCTTAATATAAATAAATAAAGTGGACAAAAAATATACTGGCCAGTAAATGACAGAAGTATCAAACAATTGAAAACAATTATTCAAATAATAGTAACTGAAGCACGGAGAGTTATCACACTAAATTAATGAAACATCTTGGCAAATGTAAAGAAAATTGTCACTTTTTAAAATGTTCAGTTGAAAAGTTTAACAATAACACAGAGCCTTAATAAACAGATCAGAGTTGTTTGGAATTAGCATTTAGCACACGATTTTTTTCAGATCACTTGAATTATTAATAAACAGCTTTTAGTGCTTGTCAAACATCTTTCTGATGATTAAAATGTCATATTTAGACAAAGTTCTGAAAACAGAATAAATATGACCTTACTATCTGCACTAGATTCTAGAGAGAGGTACTTCCTTGGTACTAGAGAGAGGAACACCCTCCACTGTCTGTGTTTGCTCTTTCTATGGGTTTCCCACGAGGATTTGACTTACTAATACCTTCTTTGGACAGACTTCACTGACCATTCCTGACCTCTTCTAACTTCTTTAGTATTTTGATTTTTAGCTATTTGTTTATTTATTCCATGAGGCAATAAATAATTAACTAAGTCCCAGACATTACTGCAATATTTTAAGTTAGAGACAATGAGACGTTGAACCAATACAGTGAACAGAACAATGTTCAAACCAAAAGCTGTAAGTTTAAAGCCAGCATAACTTGCTATTTTCTGTATTGTCTTCTGACATTCACCATTGCATCAAGAGTATCTGTTGTTGTTTTGTCTGACAGATTGGAAACTCATAACCAGAACAGACAGTGAATCTTCCGTTCTTGCAAATAATACTGCCATGCTTAGTAAATATTTGATAAACATTTGTTGATTGACTGTATGTGGGAGCCTACAAAGGTTTCCTGGTGAGATCTGAGCTTGCTTTACACAGAGGGCTGCATTAGGGGATGGCTTGTCCACGTGCAAGGTTACCAGGTGCTTGGGATGGTCTACACTAGGCTGTGCTGGGGGGAGGTCTTTTGCTCCACCCCTTGGCATTCCTTTTAAAAGCCCTTTAGTAGTGACAGAAGGGGCCTGAGGATTAGGATCCAGGCCCTCCTGAGCTATCCTATGTTTTCTAACTGTCTCTCTATATACACTTCTATCTACAAATTTCTCACTTCTCCCTCCTCAAGAGTACCCTGGGGGTGTAAGAGGGAGCCAGTCTCCCTCAACTGTACATACATATAATTAAGATGGGATTATTATCTCCTTGTTTTGTGTTTTGTTTTATTTATTGTTTGGTTAGTTGGTTGCTTAGTTGGTTGGTTGGTTGGTTGGTTGGTTGGTTGGCTGATAGTTTATGCAGGTTCATTCCGTATCTCAGGCTGGACTAAATATGTAGGCCATGCTGGCCTTGAGAGTCATGCCAATCAATCCTCTTCCTTTACTCTTAAGTACTAGGTCACTACAATCACCTTAGGTCTCCACTTCATGAATTAACCATAGATTTTTAACAGTTCTCCTTGGCCTATTTGGTTTTAAAATGGTATCTATTTCTTAAGTTAATCACTCTTGTCCTTGATCTTACCTAAGTTTTTCAGAACTCACTATTCCATACTTCATCTACTTGTACTAATTTACTATTTGTTCATTAAACAATAAAAAAAATTTAAGATCCACAAAGATCCATGACTGCATAAAACATTGGCATTAAAGAACATTGGGGGTCTCAGCTCTAGCTAAGGCATTCATGCTACTTCCTTAAGGCTCAGGAAACAGTATAGAAAAGCTCACAGGAAGTATAAAAGAGCTGGAGGGTGGGAGAGAAGCTATGAAATAGCATCTTCTACACAAGAAAAGAATGCAGCAACCATAAACTCACAGCAGCTGTGCATACCGACTGGATCTACAAAAGGCAGACCTTCATGAAAGTCACCTCTGGAGGATGAAGGATGCACACAGTCCTACCACATACTGCTGGTCTGTTGGCAACAGATTCTGAGAGAGGAGGAGAAAGCACGGTATTCAGTTATGTACCCACTGGTGAGCCTACCAGTCACTGATAGTTAGGTCCAAACTCTGAATCATAGAGATGGCCCTAATTAATCTTTATTGGACAGTAAACAAAACCAAAACCAGTAAACAGAGATTTATATGGGATGGGGCAGGGGCAGATTGGAGTAAGAGGAAAATGAACAAGGGCCTAGGGAGAAGGACCAAAACACACAGTGTGAATGCATCAAAAAACAAAACTTATTAATAAAGAAAAATCTTTTAAATCTGACAAAATCCACTTTTATGTAATTATTTAGCGAGAAACAGCTGAAGCTTTGGTCTTCCCCAGGCTGTTCATAGATGCTTTCACATTGATGACTAACAAGATCTCACCAAGTTGGCCTCTATCCAGATTCCCAAGGCACAAAGTTCCTTCTAGAATCTCTTCAATGAATAAGTGTCCACGCTCTAGATAATTCAATGATAGGTAACAGTTGACATTAGATGAACCAAAAGACTCCTCTCCACTTAGCAAATGAGTCTTAATAAATAGCCAAGTGCATTAGTGTAAGCAGATTAATTTAAGCCTTCTTTTCAACAAGCAATTAAGAAAGGCAAACTGTAAGTCATCAAACTCAGAGGAAAATAACTGTTCTTTTCAGCTACGAGCGTCAGAAGAACAGAAAAGTACTTTACTAAAATCCATGCCTTTAAATATCAAGCTGACCATTATAATTTGTTCTCAAAAACAGCTCATCATATTGGGTATTGCAGAGGCAGTGCTGTGTTGAGCCATATGGGGAAAGCAGAGATCAATAAGACGTGGTTTCTGCCCATAAGCACCTCACAACCAACTAGAGGTGACATGCACAACAAATAATTGCTTAACATGCTTGTAATTATGCTGTGCCATAATTGGAAAGCTGACAGCTTAGGTGATGATCTTCACTAATAAGGAATGTGGTATGACAGGAAATAGCATGGGTGAGGTGAACAGAACAATAAGAAATGCCGGTGACTTTTGAACTGGTGTGAAAGAGAAGTAATACAGAGAAATGGGGCAGATGAGTAGAGTGGATTGCAGCACCAATGAGGAAAAGAAGCAATCACACACACACACACACACACACACACACACACACACACACACACCCCTCCTCTTTTCCTGTATAAATTTACAGACAGAGGATATCAAACCTATCTACAGAGAAATTTACCCAGACAGGAAGATTTCTGTGTTCTATGTAGTTGAGACACACATCTGAATACTGGGGGAGGATGAGAAGCTCAAGGCAAATGCCACCTGGCTACAGCATGGGCCAGTGGGGAAGCAAATAAAAAAGAAGACATCTTCTCTTGTAGCTTCAGATGAGATTTCTCAGAAACAAACCCTTCGATCCTGATTCATGTGAAAGTGATTTGCTAGGAAGTATATTCCTAGGAAAAAAGGAATACATGAGTAATAACATTTGACTTAACCATCCAAATTTCCACCTTCTACCAAGCCAAGGCTACAAAATTTAGCATAGGAAACCACATGTCAGAACTATCAAACTGACCCTATGGGAGTTCCACCATGGGAGGGGGGACCAAAGGGGGAGTTTCCAGCAGCTCAAGAACTCTAATGAAGCCAAGAGCAATGGCTGTTGGAAGTGAAATGACAGGAGCCTGTGTTTTCCTTTTTAACTGCTGTAAGTGATAAGATCAGCCACAGAGGAAGGATTAGGATGGATTGAAGAATCAGCTTCAGTGTTCAGCCTTTCTACTTAAACACACTAGTACCCATGTCCATGGTTTTTTCTGATGGAAAATCATATTTTAATGAAGGTATTAATAGACTTAGATATCCCTAGAAGGATGGTGAGATAGAAAACTAGCAAAGACAATTATATTAATTCATTTTAACATATATTTATAGAGTACCTGCTAAATGCCACATTTTTCCAGGAAGAACAATTTAGCCATAAGCCTAAGAGACACTATTCCTATCCTCCTGAACTCTTATTTTCCATTTGTGAGAAAAGTAGTAATATGCATACAAATTACATATAAGGCAGTATCATATACTGATACAAATGTGTTTTGACTAGAGAAAAATATTGGAAATGGATGCTGAGGGTGCCCACTTTATAAGGTGTTCATACAAAGCCTCTCTGAAAACTAACACTTAGGGGTAACTTTAAGTAAAATTAGAGATCAAGTCAAAAACTGCCTGGAGGAAAATGTGACAGCAAGTAAAAGTCCTTTAGGAAAGATAAGCAAGCTAGCTAGTGTAAGTCCTTGAGTCAGAATATGTGCCGTGTTCATGAAGCAGAAAGGAAACCAGAGAAGTTGGAAGGCAGTCAGATGTGAAAGTGTAAATAAGACAAAGACACGAGGCCAAACACCAGTGGGGCTCAGAGTAGAAGTTATTGAGGTAGAACATTTCATTAGGTGAACCTCACAGAATGCTCTACTGACCTGTTCTGACTCCTTATTCATCAGGGTCCTCTAGATAAATAGAAGCAATAGGAGACACACACACACACACACACACACACACACACACCCCTTCTCAATTGAATAATTAAATACACACAAAAACTTGACATTACTCTTGTCTTACATCACATGCAAAAATCAATTCAAAATGGGCTACACATTTAAAAGTAAGATCTAAAATTATAAAAAACCCTAGAGGAAAACATACATGAAAAAGCTCCTTAACATTTAAGTTGGCAATGGTTTCTTTAGATTTGACAAGAGAAGAAAAAAGTGAACACTCTAAATTTCATGCAAAGCAAACAATCCAAAATAAGGAGACAGTCAATCTCATGGAACAAAAGAAAATGCTTGCAAACTGAATTTGCAATAAAGGATTAATATCCAAAATATATAAGGACCTCATGTGACTCCATAGCAAAAAACAACAACAACAACAACATTCTAATAATCATGTATCACCAAATAATTGGGGCATATTCTAAAAATTGCAGTTACATGATCTCATCACTGGGCAAATACCCCAGTAGGTACTTACACATAGATGAAATAGCTTCAAAGATACCTGGCTAGTTAGTGTTGAAGTGCTTGAAGGCCTGGGGATGCTCATGATGCCAGAACACAAACAAGTAGAATTGAATTTAAGATCTGCAACAATACCCTCAAGCAATATGGTTATCCTGTCTTTAAAAGACATTAAACCTGGCCTTGAATTGGCCTCCTTATGGATGGAAGCCTGTTTAGACATCATTGTTCAGAACAAGGACTTTATATTCATAATGAAGATTTTCTCTGGCAGGCAGTTTTTTCCATAATCAGCTTGTGTAGTTTCAAAACATTCGTCAGCTGCCTTCACACTCACAGACATACCACTCACTTCATATTATATATGGAATAATGATTACTGAGTCATTTAAAACATCCAGAGCTAGCAGTAAATTCAAAATCCTAGTCAAGACTAGGCTTCTTTTCATCATCCCCAAACTTTTTGCTCTAGCCTTGCTTATTATGGTTCTGAGAGATAACCTTCTCTGTCTGGTCTTCAATACAGAACATCACAAATTTCTCCATATATGATAGAGTCCCTTCTTCAATTTTATCAGTCCAGTGTCTTCCATGAAGCTAATCTTCTAACATCATCCATCATCTTGTTTTTATTCTGTAAGAGTTTAAGCCTAGCAGGGATGGTTTTCGCCTGTGTTAATCACTTTTCTGCTGCCGTGATGAAACACCAGGACCAAGGCAACTTATAGAAGAGTTTATTTTGTCTTCTGGTTCCACAAGGTCCAAGTCCATCATGGAAGGACAGCATCACATCAGAGAGCAGGCGTGGTGGCAGAAACAAAAACCTGAGAGCTCACGTCTTAAAGAATGAGCACAAAGAATAGAAAGAAAACTGGAAATGGCCTGAGTCTTAACTCTCAGAGACAGCCTTCAGTGACATACTTACTCTAACAAGGCCATACCCCCTCAACCTCCCCAAAAAGCACCACTAGCTAGGGACTAAGTGTTCAAATATGTGACCTTGCTTGGACATTATCATTCAACGTACCATCATGCCTCACTAGATAGTGATGACCGTCTGCTCTAGTTTGGATGTGAAATGCTCTCCATAGACTCATGTGTTTGAACACTTGGTCACCATCTGGCGGGACTGTTTGGGGAGGTTGTGGAACTTTTAAACAGGTCTGGCAAGCACAGGCCACTAGACAGGGCATGTGAGGACTATATCTCTAGTCTTGCCCAGTGCTTCCTATCTGCCACAGAGACACGAGCAACTGCAACAACAAGCTCCCATCACCATGGACTATGTGGGTCCAGAAGCTATACTTCTCTGATGTGAAAAACGGTGTCCCATGAACTATGAGACAAAAGAACAATCTTTTCTTCCCTTAAGTTGCTTCAGTCAGGTATTTTCTCATAGCAACAGGAAAAGCAACTAATCCATGACTGACTTTTCACCTTCACTGTTCTTCGTTACTTAAAGCTGTGTTTGCAGGTCACTTGTCAAAGCCTCCTACTGGGGATATTAGCAATGGATTTTATATTTAGCAGCTATGATAGGCAAAAGCTACAGGAGATTCAATCAAATTCAAGAGAAAATAATGCAATCTAGAGAGACAGTAAACCCAAGATATATGTGGCTGCTGACAGTATTATGCAGTATACTGGCCTATGGTAAACTTTTTTATTATAAGGGGGAAAAATACATTCTCAATAATGACAGGAAGTTATAGCATAGCAAAGATATAAATAAGAAACATGGTCATTTATCATGGTCAAATATTAAGCATTTTACATAATTATATACTTTTTATGACTGGCAGTGCAAGAATCTCGCTTACACCAGCATCACCAGAAGCACATGAATAATGCATTATGTTATGATGTTACAACAACTAGGGGACAGGAAATTTGGGGTCCCATTATAATCTCATGGGGCCACTATGGTATACACAGTCTGTTAATGACAGAAAAGTCAGTATATGGCACACAACTGACCCAATTAAAAATGAGCAAAATAACTATATACATATTTTCTAGAGAGAGCATACAAATAACCAACAGATATGATAAACATTCAATCTCCCTAATCATCATGAAAATGCAATCAAAACCACAACGAGATATCACTTCATACATGTTAGAATGGTATTATCAAAAGGACAAGACAATAAATGCTAGTAATGGTTTGGAGAAAAATAAGCCCTGGCACTGTTGATGGTAATGTAAATATATTTAGTCATCATGGGCAATGTGAAGATTCCTACCCCTTAATTAAAAATGCAGCCACCTTAGGATTGGGTACATCTCCAAAAAATACTGGAAGTCAGTTTCTCATACACATAGCTACACTCCTATATCTATGGTGTCATTACTCAGAGAGGTCAATATTTGAAAACTTTTGGTCCAAAGAAAGACATATTTTGTAATGGATTATTCCACCTTTAGAGAAGGGATTTCTGCCATTTGCAACAACATGGAAGAGCCTGGATGACATTAGACTAAATGAAATAAGCCAGACACAAGATCAATATTGTATATGTTGCTGATGTGTGAAATCTTGAAAAAAATAATAATTGAACTCTCACAGTTAACAAAGAGCAAAGCAGTAATTACTATTGGGTAAAGTTAAGTAAAATGGGAGATATTAGTTATACAGTATAGTCTTTGAGCCCTAATAAACAACTTCATGACTATAGTTAGTGATATTCTGTTGTATACTTGAAATTTGCTGAAAGTGTGTATCAGAAGTGTTCTCACCACAAAATATGAATAAATAAACAAGATGATGCATATGTTAGCTCAACTGTTAAGATCATTTCAGAATGATTGTATATATGTAGGTTTATGTACATATATGTTCAAAATACTACATTATATGTACTAAATGTATGCACTTTGTCAGTTAGATCCCAATAAATCTGGAAATATTTGATAGGTTCTGGAAAATCATGGAAAAACAGTTTTCTTCTATTTAATGACACTGGATATATGAACCACCCTCCAGGACAGGTTCTACACTCAGGAGTATCTGGCCAACACAAATCAGACTCTATGTTTTTAGTGGCTTATTTCTTTTGCATCTTTTTTTTTGAGATAGTGAAAGAACATGAAGCTTGGTAGCAGGGAGAAAATCTAGGAGGAATTAGAGAACAGGGAAGAATAAAATGAAATATATTATATGAAATTCGCAAGAATAAAAATAAAATTAAAAAATGAAAATTGGAGAAGAGAAAAGATATATCATTGAGAATTAAAACTGAAGCAACTCAAAATGAATTAAATTGCCTCAGGAAAGATGGAAGGGTGAGGGTTGAGAAAACCAAGCTAGGAATGAATACAGGAATTGAGGGAAAGAGGAAGCAAAGTTAAACACTGTACAACAGGAGAGTCAGGTAGAGCCTCCATGAGAAGAAGACACCAGAGCAGGAGCACAGGTGGGCAGACTTTTGCTCTATGACGCGAGCTTCCCTGGGGTTGGAGCAAAGAAGGGGAACGGTGGGGGATGAGTTCAGAGAGATTTTCTAAAGGCTGAACTCAAAAGGAGCTTTACAGAACACAACAAATACACTAATCTTAGCTGTATGTGTATGAGAGAGGAAGCTACTTAACAATAATTGACTAAGAGATTCAACTATGTCATGTAATCATGCTCTCAAAACTCTGCGAGACAGTTACAGGTAAGGCATAATTCCATTTTACATATGAAGGAATAGTCTTAGGGTGATTAGGAAATTACTTTATAGTTACCATGTAGTCTAGAAAATGCACTTCAAAAAACCTAAAGGGAGGGAATCTGATATCAGAGTCTAATGAAACTTTGCATACCCATGAATACTACTACCAAGTAAAAACAGAAATTGCTTTTGTTGAACAATAGCATCCAAATTTACAACAAATGCATATTACCTTATAGCATTCTGCCCATGTCCTAAGTAGAATTAATTTACTAATATCTAGAAAATTGTATCCTACCAGAAATAATTGAGAGAACTAATACTTGATTGAGGAAAAGACGGTGAGGAACTTAGCAGTGTACACTGAAGAGCTATCATGGTGAGAAAAGGTTTATCGCATCACCTGTTCTCCAGATGTCAGAGCTTAAAGAAAGACAACACACCAGCTCCATGAGAGGAAAATACCAGAGATTCTGTCTCCCTACAGTGAGATGCCTATCACAAGATGCATGATATATGCTAAAGAGCAAAACTTGGGTGTCACACAGCAGTCTCTGTCCTGGACCAAATATAGTCAGATGAACAAAGTTATCACCACAGTCTAACAACAAACACAACTGTCAGCAATTTGCAAATAAAGAAAACAAGATGCTTAAAATAGAAATATGTGGTCCAGCAGAGTATTTGAGAGCAGAGACCATGATGTCTGAAAGACTTCCTCCCCATCCACTTAAGTGTATAAACATGAATATTATTTAATCTTTCTGAGCTTGTTGCTCACCTGCAACTTGAGGGCAATATAAGGGCTGAATTGACACAGTCTCTCATAGGACTAAATGGCATCAGGCTTGTATAAGGCTTGGTCCAATACCTGGTAAGCATTTAGTACATAGAAAACACTGTATTTTCCTTCACTCGTACTCTACTATGATCTAGCCCAGCCTCTGCCATGACATAGCCCATCCTCTGCCATGACCTAGACCACTAGCCCTGCCTCTGCCCTGACATAGCCCATCCTCTACTACAACCTAGCCAATCCTCCTCATAACTGTCTTATTTCTTCTAGAAATCAGTAGGACTGCCAGGCTGTAAGGAATGCAGCCTTCATTGCATAGTTTGTTCTAGTCTTCCCTATGAAGCTTTAAGGCTGTCATCTCAGGGCTGGAGAGACGGCTCAGTGGTTAAGAATGCCTACTAATCTTGCACAGGACACATGTTCAGTTCCCAATACGCACATCAGGTGACTCCCAACCACCTATAACTCCAGTGCCAGGGGAATCCAACACACTCTGGCTTTCCACATACACATGGTTCTCATAAACTCTTGCAAGCCTACATA
>CABHPH010151370.1:0-30399 GCA_902168325.1 Peromyscus nudipes | reverse complement strand
ACCTCCCCATTGGATCCTTTTATCATTATTTAATGGCCTTCTTTGTCTCTAGAACAATTTTGGATTATAGTCTATTTTTTTTTTAAGATAGTCTCACTATGTTACCCAGGCTGACCTTGAACTTGCATCGGCCTGTTGAGTGTTGGAAGCCTGGCTCAGGGGTGGCTTCACAAAGCACGTATTTGAGAAATTGAACCTTTAACCTCAGCTGATTGCATGTCACCAAAAAGTGACTCCAAGAAGGCCACACTTGAGGACACTGACAGTGGACCAATCTTGAGTTTCACTGACCACAGTTGCTCCCCTTCACTCCCAAACTGGGGCTTTCCTCAACACCTTAAACTTAGCAGCCAAGATGCTAACCCAGGAATCCAATTTCTTGTGCAAGCTCCTTCAAGAGGCCTGTCTTTGCTGAGACTTCCCCAGCCCCAGCGTAAGCTGCTGAGCCACCCACACTCATCCCCAAGCCTTCCCAACAACAGCAATATAATCTATGCTGGAAGCTGGCTCTGTCATAACTTCCGCTAAGCTTGCTGATGAACCGTGAATCTGCTCACTACCTATGTTCTTTCGGCTTTAATTTGAAGTAAAAAAAAAAAAAAAATACCCCTGCATAGATTACAAGGTCCTGGAGAGGAGTCTTCCTGTCTCCTTCCCGAGACATGCACACGTACCCACGGGTGTTCTGCATGAGACAGTGTGATGGCTAGCCTTCACTGTCAACCTGATGGGGTTTAGAATCACCATGGAAACACCTCTGGGCATGTCTGTGAGGGAGTGCTAGATTAGGTTAGAAGACCCACCCTAAATATGGGCTGGGGTCCTGGATTGAATAAAAATAAGAAAGTGAGCTGAGCACCTGTGTTCACCTCTCCGCTCTCTGAGTGCAGACTCAGTG
Source organism: Peromyscus nudipes (assembly GCA_902168325.1). Lineage (NCBI taxonomy): Eukaryota > Metazoa > Chordata > Mammalia > Rodentia > Cricetidae > Peromyscus > Peromyscus nudipes. The sequence continues at coordinate 29,501 of CABHPH010151370.1, read as the reverse complement.
TGACCCGCTGCCCCACGCTCCGCCGCCACGCTTCTCCCACCATAATGGACTACAGCCTGCAACTGTGAGTCAGAAGTAATCCTTCCTTCTTCCAGTTGCTCTTGTCAGGAGTTTGACACAGCAATGAGAGCAGTGGCCAGCACACAGGCATGAAGCCTGGAGTCTGGGTGTGACCGTCTCCCGTGCTCAGCCATGGGCAAACCAGTGACCCACTCCGGCCTTGCTAGGGTAAAATACGTTGTGGTGCTTGGGGTGAAATCTCATTGGCTAGATCCTATGCATCTAAACTGTCCATGAATCCTCTTCTTCCCCTTCAGCCCACAGACTCCACCTCTCCCTCTCACCTCAGGCCACCCCAGTTCATCCAGGTTCCGTGTTCCTGGGGTCCTGTGGTCCCCGTTTATTCTTTCCTGTTACCACCCTCAGAAGCTTGAGCTTTCCCAGGTGACCTACCCTGAGCCCTCCAAAGCTTATGGATGTTGTCATCTGTTCTGTCTGACTAATCTCCCTTTGCTCTTAAGAATTGAGGGACTTTCGTTTTTTATCATTTAAAGCTCATTTTAACTAGGTTCATGGGGCTTTGCTTGGACTCAGCCTGCTGTGCCATTCTGGGTCAGCCTTTTCAGATTTTCTTCTATTTGTTATTTTGAGAGTCTGAGGTGGGCTACAGAAAAGACATGATGTTTAAAGTTCTGTCCTCAAACAGCCCTGGAGAGAACAGAAAAAGAGAATCTGGAATGGGGAGAAGCAGGCCGCTTTCCACTGCGGCCCTGCCCAGGCTGGCATCTTTCCCTGGTGCTGAGGAGACTGCCAAGACCGGCGGTGGCCCACTTCCTGGTGTTGGGAACCAGCCTAAATCTGGACACTACCCCTCCCCACAGCCTGCAAGTGTGGGACCTTCCGCCACTGGGAACTTTTGTGTTTCAGTCAGTCTGTGAAAGGGGCTTTGTTAAATTGTGCAGTTAGTATTGTTGATGTCGTCTTCCCATTATCTACATATTTTTAGTATTTTTTAAGAAGAGAGATCATCTGCCAGTTCTTGGGGTGTGTGTGTGTGTGTGTGTGTGTGTGTGTGTGTGTGTGAGAGAGAGAGACAGAGACAGAGACAGAGACAGAGAGAGACAGAGAGACAGAGTCAGAGAGACAGAGAGACAGAGAGAGACAGAGAGACAGAGAGAAAGACAGAGAGAGACAGAGAGACAGAGACAGAGAGACAGAGACAGAGAGACAGAGACAGAGAGAGAGACAGAGAGACAGAGAGACAGACAGAGAGACAGAGGGACAGAGAGAGACAGAGAACACAGCAGAGTGCTTTGACTCTGCCTGGGTCCACTGTCCAGACTACAATGTTTCTTAAACATATAACCCTACTTTCAGTTCAATTAGTTCTACTTTCTCCCTTCCTTTTGTTTCTCTTGTCTCTCCCTTCTTCCTCCCCCTCCTCCCTCTCCTCTCCTTTATTTTATTTTTTCAATGCCAGGAACTAAACTCAGAGTCTCACACAGGCTAGACAAAAGTTCCTGTGATCAAGTCCAACCAGCCAGTTTTCTTTTTGCAAAGTGTTAAGTCCAAGCACGACCACCAGGGGGTGCAGGAACTGTATCACAGAGGGTCCCCCAGAGGGTGCCACTGGGGTATTTACAACATTTAATGCGCAAAGTGGATGTTTTTCTTATGTTTAGAAAACCTTACAAACCAGCAGACATTTAAAATTTCTATATTGATGATGAAATTCAATCAAAGAAAAAAAGGAGGGGGCACCTACTAAATGCCTGGATAGCTTGTCTATTTCAACATGCAACCAATTCATCCATCAATTTAACAAATATTAAGCGCCTACTGAACGCTTCCTAAATGCTCTCATTGTCCGAATTCATTCGGACATCTCACATGTGGCCCCAGGATGGTTTAGAATCGCTGGCTAAAGAGAGCAGGACCCGCTCTTGTTAGGAAAGAAACCAACAGAGTTTGAAGCAAGCCTGGGAAGAGGGCTCATCTACACAAGCAGCTTTCGATGAAATTCCACATTTTTCACTCAGATTCCATTGGATAAAAATTTGAGGTTAACCCCCACTTACTTTAAGGAAATGCATTCATTTTTTAGCTGTTCCAGCTGACATTCATATTGGCACCATTCTGTCCCCAGTTCTAGAAGGGATGAATATGAAATTCCCTCACTGCATGGCAATACTGGAACAAAGTGGCCACTCCTCCCTCAAAGTACCCATCCCTGTGATGTGCTAGATAAATGACATCTAGCAATGTCAAGTTCCAGCATCTCCCTTTCATACGAAGCCTTATGCAGAGGACAAAAGGACAAATCATGCCGAGGGACTGGAAATGGGGAATCCGGACACTGTTGGACTTGCTGACTGTTTACCAGATCAAGGCGGTCTGAGCACATTGCACATAAGGCCAAGGAGTCCACCGCACCCAAAAGGGAAGTGTGCTTGGAGCTGGAACATGTGTTTATCTTTGTCATGACAGTGGTGGGGCCACGGCGGCAGTGACGCCTGTGCACGGTCCATCCTTTCTATCAACGGGAAAAGGTGTTACACACTCAGTCCCAGGACAAATACAACTGCAAGTGTCGGGGGGGGGGGAGATGAGGGAGAGAGATGGGGCTGGAAGATGGGGGAAAGAAAGGATGTGAGGGAGAGAGGGAGAGAGGGGGAGATGGGAAAGAGAGGAGAGGGGAAAAGGGAGAGGAGGAGAAAGGGGGAAATCGGGTTAGAGAGAGAAGATGGGAGATAGAGGGAGAGAGAAAGAGGGGATGGAGCAGAGTGGGAGAGAGGGGGAGAGGGTGGGGAGAGATTACAGATGGGGGCAAAGGAAGTAGGGAAAATAGGAGAGGAGAGAGAAGGGGAAGAGAGGCTTGGCTTGGATGCTAGACAGAGTGAATGGCTGTGAATGGTGGATAGATGGATGGGTGGAAGGACAGGTGGACAGAGGGATGGATGGGTGGAAGGATGGACAGATGGGTGGATGAGTGGGAACTGATGGCAGAGATGTAGGAGGAGTTGTCACAAAGAAGGTCACTTTTGGAGGCCGTGTGCAGGCCTGAAGACAGCCGCAGGTGCCCACAGTGGACATTGCTCCTTGTCATTGGGGAACCCATTCTGGCTTTGACTACCTGGCTGTTTTATGTATGACTTAGATGGGAAAAATATTTGAGTGTGGTTTCTACTTCAGAGAAATCTTTCAAGCATGGATACTACTTAAAACCACACCAAGACATCTCTGAACCATTTCAGAAGGTACACGATCACACCGTCAAATGCCGTCAACTACTGCTGATTCCAGAAGTTCTGAGAGAGCTCTTTCATTCCACACAAACAAAGCTCAGCACAGTTCCTAGTAAAAGCTACATTTTTCTTTGATCCCATGAGAAATCTCATTTCTCCTGTCTGTAAGTTCTTGTTTGATGTCTCAGGGTGAGGGAGCACCCACAGAGTCAAGATTTATTTTTGATCATCTCATTTCTAGAAAGAAGCCGATCTCTAGAGAAACATGGGCTGGAAGTGCCTGAATTTAGCACCCTTGCATTATCAGTGGCAAACAGCAGAACCTATGTCCTTCAGGAGAAAGGGGCTCAGGTACAAATTAGAGTTTGGTTTTTGGAGCCCCCCAAACTCTAATATAAAACTCTAGGAGAGGCATGAGAACACTGAGTAGCTGATTTGCCTAAAGGAATTATTGTTCAGTTTTGAAGAAAAGATTTGTCTTTCGATTAATGAGGGTAAATTTTAAAACATTTTCATTTCCCATTCAAAATTAATTTAATGGTTTAATTTGTATTTACAAATATTAGAATTTTTCTCAAGGATTATTATATAATACTTTATTGGGAAACAATTTTGACTAAGGTTTAGAATGCATTTTAAGTACGGCTCTCCACATATGTATGTTTCTATATGCACAAGGGCCTTCAGGACCTCAGAAGACCTCTCTATGCTCATGTACGCTGACTCCTTCCCTGTTCATGCCCGCCGTGTGTGTGTGTGTGTGTGTGTGTGTGTGTGTGTGTGTGTGTGTGTGTGTGAGCCAGACAACTTCTGGTTTCAGTCTTGTCTCCCAACTTGTTTGAAGCAGGGTCTCTCTGTTGTATACTCCAGTTTATCCCAGGCTAGCTGACCTACTAACTTCTGGGGACTATCCTGTCTCCATCTCTCATCTCACCAAAGGGACGTTGGAATAACAGATGCATGTTACTGTGTCTGGCTCTTGTGGGTTCTAGTGATCCAAATTCACATCCTCACGGTTCTGCAGTGAGCTCTTTATCTACTAAGCCTCCTCCCAAGCCCCAACACCCAAATTTCATGGCTGTTAGATTTTCTCAAAAATGGATAATTTGGGGTAAGCTAATTTTTGCCTGGTTTCTTTGGCTCAGTATCATTGTTTCATCTGTCCTCATCACTCAGTGTTATTTTATTGTGTGACTATTCTGAATGTAAACCACCTTTCTCTTGTTTGTTTGGAGATGTCTGAGTCTGTTTATCTTACATTCTTCCCTAGGAGAAGAATTGATGACGTCTCTGGTTATAGCCAATGTCTGTCACGGTCATCACCCTGGTAACTTTAATGGTATCTTACTATGGTTATACTTGCTGTTGCCCTAAACACTACTGATGTTACATCTCTTTGCCATGCTTGAACAAAAAGGAAAAAGGGACTGAGCACCAGCATTCATCTCTCTGCTTCCTGACTGTGGATGCAACGAGCTGCCTCAAGATTTTGACATTACACATTCCGCACCACGATGGGCTGAACCCTCAAACTGTAAGCCAAGATAACCCTCCCTCTGACCCTCCCTCCCTTCCCTCTGCCCTTCTCCTCTCCCTCCCTCTCTCCCTTCTTTCCTCCTTCCCCCTCCCTCCTTTCTCCCTCCCTCCCTGTATCCCTCCCTCTGTTCCTCCTTCTCCCTCCCTCCCTCCCTTCCTTCCTCCATTCCTCCTTCTCCCTCCCTCCTTCCCTCCTTCCCTTCCTCTCTCCCTCCTGCTTCCTTTGTCAGGCATTTTATAACAGTAATAAGAAGATAATTAGCATGCTTATATACATACACATATAGCAGTTTTACTGTACATATGTCAAACTGCTACAGCGTACTGATGATAACTCAGTAGTTTGAAATACGACACCCATATATTAGCTCACAGTTCTGTAGGTCAGGCATCTGCCAAGGTGTGGCTGTGTTGTCTAGGCAGCATATTGCAAAGCTGAAGTCAGGATACCAGTAAGTTGAATTACTTCTTGGAGGAAGCCACATGGCTGTGGCAGAATTTGTTTCCTCGTGACTGTGGGACCGATGGTCTCTGCCCTTGCCAGTTGTTGGTTATGGTAGGATGCTGTAGGATGTCTTTCTGTATGCCGTGAATATGTGTTGCCCTGATTGATTGATAAATAAAGCTGCACTGGCCTATGGCAGGGCAGGATAAGGTTAGGTGGTACATTCAAACTGAAGACAAGAGGAAGAAGGGTGGAGACTGGGAGAAGCCAGCCACTGCCCACACAGCAACAAGATGCCAGCAGACCGGTAAAGCCATGGCCATGTGGCAGCATATAGATTAGTAGAAATGGGTTGAGTTAAGTTATAAGAGCTAGCTAGCAAGAAGCCTGACCCATAGGCCATACAGTTTGTAAATTATATAAGCTTCTGTGTGTTTACTTGGGACCAAGCTGCTGTGGGACATGGGTGGAGAGATTAGTTCCGACCATGGGGCGGGGCAGGACGAGAGAAACTTCCAGCTACAGTGGGAACTCCCAGCTCTTAGAGGCTGTGCATATATTCCTCGCATGTGCCCCTCTCCATCTTCACAGCACCTCTCTCATGTCATGGAATCCATGTCACTCCTTGAGTCCTTTGTTTCTCATACCCGGATTTAGAGAACTCATATGATTGGTCAGACTCTCAACTTGCCATGGCCCTGGGAATTGCATGAAGTGTGAACACCAGGAAAGGAGGACTGTTAGAGACTGTAATGGTTAGCTTGTCAGCCTGGTGCAACATAGACTTACCTAGGAAGAGTCTCAGGGGAGGGACTGTCTACATTTGGTTGGTCCATGGACGTATCCTGGGGAACTGTCTTAATTAAGTTAGTTACTGTGGGAAGACTCAGCCCTCTGTGGGCAGCACAGTTCTCTAGGCAAGGATCCTGAGTTGTAGTAAAAGTGAAGAAATTGAGCAAGTGAGCATGCATCCATTTCTTTCTGCTCTGGACTGTGGTTGTGGTGTGACCAGCATGTCCAAGCTCTGGCCTTGACGTCCTCACAACACTTGATCTGGAATTGTAAGCTGAAATAAGTCCCTCTCTACCCTGAGCTGGTTTGTGTCATCACAGCAACGGAAACAAAACCAGGACAGGAGTCATTTCAAGATTGTCTCCATCATAATGTCCATCTCTGTTCGCAGCTTGGCTAGCTGTGTAGACAGCAAGATACACAGAATGTTTATTCCTGAACTGGACTACGTTCTGGTATGTATTTCTCAGAAATAAACAAATCCCAATCTTATAGCATGAATCTTAAAAGTTCTTATTAATAAAATCAAACCTGAGCTGGATGTTGGGGTGAACACTGGAAGGTCAGAGAAACAGAACAAACCACAGCTATCTCACCTTGCCGGATCCTCAGCTGGTCTTGCTTCCTCAGACTGGAAGCCTCTATGTCCTCATATCCAAATGACTCTCAGCTGAACTGCTGCTAGAAGCCTGAATGCTTAACCAAGCCAAAATATTTCTCCAGGCCAAAGGCCTCTCCAGGGCAAAAGCCTCTAGTTTCTGGTCCTCACGCTTTATATACCTTTCTGCTTTCTACCACCACTCCCTGGGATTAAAGGTGTGGCTTTCTGGGATTAAAGGTGTGTATCACCGTGCCTGGCCGTTTCCAGTGTGGCCTTGAACTCACAGAGATCCAGAGGGATTTCTGTCTCTGGAATGCTAGGATTAAAGGCGTATGCTACCACTGCCTAACCTCTATGTTTAATATTGTGGCTGTCCTGTTCTCTGACCCCAGATAAGTTTATTAGCATACACAATATTTTGGGGAACACAATACCACCACACAATCTAAGCCAGAAGGCTTCAAGTGTCAGAGAGTTGGGTAGGCTCATTCTTGTGACACAGTTTCCATATGTTGACATCCTCACATACTGAGCCACCTCTAACAGCAGAGGACATAGAAGGCGCAGTACAGAGAGGGTGGCTTGTTGTATATCAGGTGTGAGTTCACGAGGGTCCATGGAAAGAAGACACAGAGGCACTCTAGGGATGAGAATTTTAGCCTTTCCAGCTGTGGGGGTATGGGGTGTCAGTCTCTCACTCAGGCCACTTAGCAAAGGGCCTTTTTTTATTGTTACACAGTTCACACCTTTAGCAAGTTCATTTCCTTTACCAAAACCTCTTATCTAAGCTCCCCAAAGGAACAATGCCAAATGAAATTCTCAATTAAGGGACATCCCTGTTTGCCAGGTTCTCCACCAACCAAGTTTTGCATAGGCTTTGCAGCTTTAGGAAACTCTCAGACAAGATTTATGCATTTCAAACAGAAGGAGACAAGGTCAGATTAAGCTAGGTGCTAACACTCTGGAATCTGCGGAAGTCCCCCAGCAGTGGCTGGTGGGCAGAGCCGTGGGAGCCGCCCAACCCTAAGCAGGGTCATTGTAAGGGCATGTAAGGGCATTGTTAGAGCTGCTGCCAGGTGCAGGAGGGCAGAGGGGAACCCAGGGCACTGAGACAAGCAAATGGATTTCTGCTGCCTTTCCTTTCGGGGTTTCTGCCCACACTAGACAACATTTTCCAAATATGTAGACAGAAGTAGAATGCGTTTGGCAGACATAGGCTGCCAGCTGACGGCGGACTCCATGACGACTGCACGGTGGGGCAAGGCAGACTGTGAGGGCAGAGCCCCTGGGAGATGACTTAGGACAGAGGGCACGTGAGGAGGAGTCCTGCGTTGAAAAGGCTCTCTGTGCCTTGCTCTCTGCTCCTCAGGTTCTTATTTCTGAGGCACTGATTATGGAGTGAGTAGGAAATCCTTGGCTGAGGACACAGCTGAATTGGGAATGCGCTTGCTTAGCATGTCTGAAGCCCCAGTTCAATCTCCAGCACCAAGTACACTGGGCGTGGTGGTGCCCATCTCCCAGCTTTTGGGAAGAGGAGTCAGGAAGATCCAAGGTCAAGTTGAAGGTCATCCTCAGCTACATAGTGAGTTGGAGGCCAGCCTGGGCTACCCAAGAGTCTATCTTAAGAAAAACAAATCTGCCCATAAGGTTTTTTTTTTCCCCCCTTGGGACTGCCCGGCCCTGGTGTTGACTGGTTTCTGGAAGCCTGGGAGAACTGTCCCTGTTTCTGCTGTCACTCCATTGCTGTGCCAGCCAAGCCATTCTGCTGGAGGCCTGAAGCTTGTTTACATGCTTCAGAGGGTTTAACTGGTGAGTGTCTTCTTTTCCATAATAAATGTACAGGAACAAAGGAGCCATGTTTCCTTAAAGCTTGAAAGTCACTCGTGCATCTTCTTGTGAATTGTGTTCTGAACTTTCTCAGGAACCACAGCACTCACTAAACTTCCCAGCAGGGCCCCACACTGCATTCAGACACACAAGCTGGCCCAGAAAGCAATGCTCCCTGATGTGTGCTCCCCATAGCTGCCTCCCAGTTCCTGCCCACGGTGCCCCCAATCATCCCTTCTCCATTTCATAAGACTATTTTTAAGGTTAAAAAAATGCTCCTTTTAAATTTTTTTTCATGTCAGTGAAGGCTTTGAGGAGAAAACACGTATCTTACTGTCTTAGACTCCTGACCTCCATCAGCAGCCCAGGCCAGGAGAGGAGAGCGGGGCACACAGAAGGGAGGAGGCAATGCTTGCTCTACCACGCTCCTCCCTCCAGGGGTCTGTCTCTGGATCCCACTGCTGGTCATAGCACAGGGAGGAAACCAGCCCACCACAGCCGAAATATTGAAAACTACCCCCCCATCTGATAGGATGGCTCTGAGCTTGAAGCAAGTTACATAGATTCCTCGGCAGCCACATGAAGCCACTGAGTCCACATGTAGTACACACACCTGTGGCACCAGAATTCTGGAGATAGGCAGGAGGTTAATGAGTTCAAGGCAAGCCTGTGGTACATCATGAGACTGTCTAAAACACATGCATATATACATATGAATATACAGACATACACACATATATACATACACACACATACATATATACATACATACATATATAAAACCAAAACATTTTCCTACAATGGTTTGTGCTTATAAAATAGGGGAGTGTTTTTCTTTCTTTGGTACAAATATTGCTGATTTGGCCCTTGAAATAAGATCAGTCAATGCTCCTGGCTGGCCTGGAACACACAGAGAGCCACCTGCCTCTGTCCCCCAAGTACTGGGATTAAAGGCGTGTGCCACCATGTCCCGCTCAGTGTTTTATTGCAATAGCATTCCACACGGATGGGAATAATAGACACATTGTCATATCCCCACCAGAGGAAGACTTTTTTCTGTAAATAACATAAAAAGTGACCATCCCACTACTAAATGACCAGTGTTCACTTCTTCGCCTGGAATTTGGATACAGACAATTGTCATAGTCAGCATCAGGGGTCAAGGTGACACACCTAGAGTCACCTGAGATGGAGGCACCTCAACTGAAGAACTGAGCAGATCTTATTGGCTTTGGGCACATCTGGGGGTACCTTATTAGGAGGGCACAGCTCACTGTGTGGGAGGGAGAGGAACTTACCTGTACTAATCAATATGACCTATAAAGATGGACTCAGAGTGAAAAAAAAGAAGGCAGGTGGCCCCGTGGAGTGATTGGAGGGGCCAAGCCAGACGGCAGCTTGAATTGTCTCCAGCGTGCTGAAGTGAGTGCTCTTGTCTACTCATCCACCTGCCACTGAGTGCAGTGTGTCACCTGAGACAGTGTCTCCCATCAGCCACCCGACTCCTCTTCCTCACTCTCCTTCCTATCTCCCTCATTGCCTTTCAACAATCTTCATTTTTAAGCCATGTAACCCATTCCTATAGTATTTTGTTTAGAAAAACAGGACATGGGAAGGTGTCTCCAGCCACAGGGAAGAGGTTTCAAGTCTTGCTTTGGACAGGAGGCGCTGTCAAAATGATGTAGGATGTTGCGGTCCTTGCCTCCTCTCCTCTCAGCCTACGCTGGAAACTCCTGCCCTAGAAAAGAGAGCTGGGGAGCAGATAGGATTCTCTCAGAACAGCAGCATCGGCATAACTGAACCCCTGGGAGGAAAATGAGATGGAGTGACTTGTCCGAACCTGAGAACCTGCTGGAGCAGACAGGATCTGAACCAGCTGTGGCTGGTTCCACACGCACTGTAGCCCTGCATTCTCCGCCCTCCGTCTAAGGGAGAGGGAGCACAGTAGGTCAGCATAGGTAGGTGTATTTGTTTCTTGCAGAGCTGCACACTTTCACTGACAGCATGGCCGTCCATGCTGTCTTTGGTCTGTTTCATTTCTATGAGTGATTCTAGAATCTTCTCGTCCTTCACATACTGTAATTATCTCAGGTGTATCCGATAATTCAAAATCCTAGAGACATTGCATTTTCGTTTTGCTCTTCATGAGTGTGTGTGCACGTGTGGAGGCCAGAGTTGGGTAGGTCTTCACGGATTACTGTCTACCATACATACTGAAGCAGGGTGTCTCACTTGAGCACAGAGATCTCTGCTTCAACTAGTCTGGCCAACCAGCTTGCTTAGGGGATCCCATGCTTTCTTCCCAAGCACTGAGATAGCAGATGGGTCACTAAACCGCCTGGTATTTTTACATGGGAGCTGAGTATCTGAATGCAGGCGTCCATGCTTGCACGACAAACACTTCACCAGCTGAGCCATCTCCCCAGTCCGTGTAAAAGGCTAGATAGACGTGAGCAAGCAAAAGATTCTTCATCTGTGAATATCCAACCATTTTAAAGACTAAGGCATTGGGAACAATGATCCGAGCAGGAAGCCTGTTAATCCAGGCATTTTATTAAGGGTGGAAGAAGCCCGGGGTTTGTAGGCAAGCACAGCTGAAGTCTGCAGAATGACACATCTGTTCTCATGGAAACACCTCTGCTGGAGATGCTTCCTCAGAGATGTGACAAGATGAGAGGCCACGGAAGGGCTGCTTTCCCAGATCCTGTATCTGCATGGGCCGCATGGAGACCAGCAGGGCTGGCATCCACACGCTTGGCTTAACCCAGAGGCTGGGAGACTCCAGGGGTGGGAAAGTCGGCATGGTATCTGCCTCCAAGATCCCTTGTATCGTGATGGTGTTGTGTTGTGTTATATTGTATGTGTATGGCTGGTTCGCCTGCATGTGTGTCTATACATCATGCGTGCACAGTGCCCATGAAGGCCAGAAGAGGGTGGCAGATTCCTTGGCACTGGAGTTGCAGGCAGTTATGAGCCATCATGTGATGCTGGGAATAGAACCCAGGTCCTCTGGAAGAGCAGCCTGTGATCTTGACTGCTAATCCATCTCCTCAGACCCTCAAGAAAATGTATTTTTAAAAAATAATACATTGTCTTTGATATTTTCATGCGTGTATACAATGTATCTTGATTATACTCACCCCATCCTATTCCTCTGACACCCCAACACACTTCCCTCCCAATTTCATGTCCTCTCATTTTAAAATAAATTCCCCTGCTGAGTCTAATTAGTGCTGCCCATATGCACACGGGTGTGGGGCCATCCCCTGGAGCATGGACAACTTACCAGTCATCACCCCATAAAGGAAAGTGACTATCTCTCCTCCAGTAGCTGTCAACTAACAATGGCTCCTTATCTAGGAGTGGGGGTGGGGGGCGCAAAAGCCTCCTTCCATCCATAATGGAATCTTAAATCACATGGTCTTGTGCAGGTAACTCAGGTGCTGTGAGTTTGCATACAACACCATGTTTATCCATTAGCGATCTAAACATGTGGTAGAGTTATGGCAGCGTGGACCAGACTCTAAAGTCTGTCACACCGGTCTACATTTCTCTCTCTCTGTCAACATGACTCCCCTTGCAAGATTGGTACAGAAGTCCAGTGGGAAGTAGTCTAACATCTGGCTCTCACCTTTCACAGTCTCTCCAAGCCTCCCAGCACCTCGTCCTTCATTCTCTGTCTTCTGGGTGAATTATGGGAGGGTCCCAGTTTTATGACTGCCCCACAGCTGGTGCATTTATAGAGGGACAGTTATCACAGAAGAGCTTGTTGGCTTCCAGTCATTCTGTGTCCAAACATTGATCATATCTTCCACTAGTTACAGAGGGTTCTTGGGTGGACAGAAAGGAGCAGGCATGAAGACAGCTATGTCTGACCCAAGATAAGAACCTGCATTTCCCCAAACTGTGTAACTAATTTTATGTAAGTTAAAATTTGACAACCACTTTGAAACGGGAAAGATTATGCGGGGAGCTGAGCACAGGAAAACATAGAAGGCTGAGGGAGTGTGTTGGCATGTGTGGACCAGGCTGGTTTGGTGGGCTGGGAGGCGCTTAAAAATGGGGAGAACTGGACTGGAGAGATGGCTCAGTGGTTAAACACTAACTGCTCTTCCAGAGGACTTGGGTTCAATTCCCAGCATGGCAGCTCACTCATGTCTGTAACTCCAGTTAACTCCAGTTCCAGGGGACCTGACACCCTCACCTAGACATACATGAAATGAAGGCAAAACACCAATGTACATAAAATAAAATAAATAAACAAATAAAATATCTTTTTAAAGAAATGTTTAATTTTAAATTCTGATTTATGTATAAAACTCATTTTTTTAACCACTGGGTGGCAGCTGTGGCTGTTGAGAGTGCTCACCCCAGCTCTGGCACTGGCCCTGGTGCCCACAGCCCAGGCAGAGTGGACACTGTGCCCCTCAGAGTGCCAGCCCCCCAATGCCAGCCCACCATGGCAGTGGAGAGAACCAGGCCATCTGTTTGGTGGTAAAGGGAGTGAGGTTTGATGTCACTTTGGGAAAGCACTTTGATAGGTGAGGAGCGCCATACATAGGCAGCCTGAAGGACTCCACTAGAGGAGGGACCAAGATGTCCCTGGATTCTGCAGGTCTCACCCATGGTTCTACAGGATTCAAGGCCAAGGAGCCAGAGGCCCTGGGTGACGTCTCCAGCAAGGTGTAGAAAGCCAAATACTCTATTGTTGGCAACATGGCTCATAGAACCCTTAACAAGGATGGCAGTCCCAACCTGGGCTCCATCTGCCTCATTTGCAAGGGCAGCTCCTTGCATGAGGTGGGGGACACGTGTAAACATCCTGTGGAACAAGCTGCTGAAGCCTCAGAGTACCCTGCACTGAATAAAGTGGATGCTTAACTTAGCCTGGAAAACAACAATAGAGAAAGCTAACAAGGCGACTGTTGGCAGCCCCTCTACCATTACCCCCTCCCCACCCTTAATCCTAGGTGATCCACACTGGGCCAGCTGTCATCAAGTCCTTTCCCTCTCCCCACGCCCACCTCAGAGCTGCAGAGGTGACTTGGTCTGCAGCCCTTTGATGTGAACTGGTAACAGAGTTGCATTAACATTTGTCATTTGTCTCCAGGGACAGTCCGAGGGGCCTTATTGAAGTAGATTTGCACACTTGCGGCTTCTTAATTATCTCTTGCACCTGGTGCAGCCTGCACCTGCCTGGAGCTCCAGGAGCCCTTCCCCATCTGTTAGCCTCTCCATCCTTTTATGACAGTGGGACTCAGCTGGGGACAGAACACAGAGGTCAGGCCTCTAACTAACCTTAGCCAACTCCATCATCAGTACTCCATGGGGAGCACGGCCTGGAGTGAGCTTCTCTTTGACTTTGATAAGTCTCACTGAGCCCATCCATCACGTGACGCCCAGCTGCCCTGAGACATCTCTAGAGGCAGGAAACAGAGGTGAGCTCCTTAGAATGTGCCCATCTCAGGACTGTATGAGCTGGAACATGACCCCTGGGACCAAAGCCAGTGAAATCCAGACTTGGGTGCTATAGGAAAATGAGGCGTAGTCAGCTTTAATGGTTAACACAGTCTGAAGCCATCTGAGGAGGGAGTCTCAACTGAGGAACTTAACAGATCAAGTTGGTGGGTGAGCACATCTGTGGGGGATTGTCCTGATTGTTAATTGATGTAGGAAAGCCTGGCCCACCATGGGTGGTACCATCCCTTGTCAAGGCCCTGGGTTGTATAAGAGAGTTAGCTAAGAGGGAGCCTGTGAGTGAGCCAGCATACGGCATTTTTCCACAGTTTCTGATCGAGTTCCTGCTTGAGTCCCCACCCTGGCTCCCTCTGTGATGAACTGGGACCTGGAAATAGAAGCAGAAATAAACACCTCTCCCCCAAGTCATTTTGGTCATGGTGTTCGTCAGCAGCAGAATGCCATGAGAACAGAAGCTACGCTCAGCGTCTGGCCCAAGGCTTTCATTTTTGCTGTGCATTGTCTCCTAGCTGAAGAGGTGACAAATGGTTTGCATGCTGAGGCTGTCCCTTCAAGGTCTTTCTGTGCTGGCTGACATCCAACTAGGATGTCACTCCTGAATGAGAAGTAAAGTTCACATTAGCTCTTTAGGGAACAGAGGTATGTTCTTTGTATGTAATCTCTTCCAAGATCTTTTCTCTCAAAGGGATGCTTGTCTGATCCATACTAATAGGACTTGTGAGCAAATCCTATATATTTGGATATATAGTGAATAAATCCCCAAGGCAAAACTGAATAATCCTTTATGCCCCAGGAGTGGCTCTGATACTCCCTTACCCATACTTCAATCTTTAACTTGCCTCAACTTCATCTGTATTGAGTATTGGGATGGACCAGGTGCTAGAGATGGGATGTGCCCCTGTGTGCAAAGCTCACAGTGGCCATCGGTGCATAAGACAAGGAGTGTCGATGGCATGGTACAAGACACCATGACCAATGATCTCACACCTGCTGGCAAGTGCACTGATTCTTGTCCATCATTCTTCAGTCTTGGGCGTACCTTTATAAACCTCCAAACGCAGTTTTCTAACAGTCCTGAAGTGTACTTTCTGTAAACGCTCACTTCAGACTGGAGTGATGGGTGTGCTTCTCATCACCACTTGCCTCAGTCCTCAGGCCGTACTTTACTCTCATAACCACAGGGCCAATCTTCTCTGACATCTCTTTCTAATGCACTGACTTCCTTGCAGGGCAGATTGAAATGCCCTTGAGACTTAAGGATCTTCTACAAAATGCTATTATCTTCAAAGTCATAATTGGCTTAACCTATATAAAATACATATGCACTTTCTTGTCCATCACAAGATTTTACCATTGTCCTTTTTAAAATTCTTTATTGGCACTATAATGAATTAAACTGAGTCATTTTGCTTTGCCATCAATAAGTGATTTCCCCCCCTGCTCTCCCCTCAGCTTGCCTGCAGGCTGATAAAAGTGACAGGCTAGAAATTGTGCCTTCTGAGAAATGACAGCACAGAAGGATAGTTCTGAGTGTTGGCAGCAGAGACTGCACCTGCTACTCTAATTACTGCTCCTGTAGGGAGCATGCCCCTGGCTGCCGGCTTTGCAGAGTTGCTAACCTACCTCTGGGAGTGGAGGCCTGTCAGGCTGAGGGAAGAAGCAGCAGGCAGGATCCCGGCTCTCTTGTCACCCAGAAGTGGAAAACTTTCTTAAAAGTAGACAGCCATCCCAGGTCTAGAAGAAACGTAAGAACTCGTTCTGCAGACACAATGTGACAGACAGAGAGAAACATTGTTTCTGGATGTAACAAGTGTTTGTTGACATTGCCTTTACTGCACTACCGTTATTCGTTATTATTTGCTGTGCTGGAAGCATTCTACCACTGAACTATGCCTCCAGCCCTTGGCTTTTCACAAACAGGATCTCACTGTATAGTCAGGCTTGGAACAAGTTATATCACACAGGCTGGTCTGACACTCTCCATTACCTTCCCTCTGTCTCCCTCAGGCTGGGCTTATAGGCATGTGCCACCAAGCCCAGCTAATGTTCTGTTTTTGAAGGTCATAAAAGAAAGCCTTTTGTATTAGTTCTCTGTTGCTGTGATAAAAAATACTGTGATCAAAAGCAACTTAAGGAAGGAAGAATGTGTTTTGGCTTTTGGTGAAGTTCCAGAGGGATATAGTCCATCGTGGTGCAGGGAGGTGTGGCAACAGACAATGGGAGCAGAAAGCTGGCTGATCACATTTTTCATCTACACACACAAAGCACAGGGCAGCAATACGAAGTGTGCAGATGCTATACACCTTTAGATCCCACCCCCAGTGACACACTTCCTCCTGCCGGGCTCCATCTCCCAAAGGTTCCATAACCTCCCCAAATGGTGCCAACAACTGGGGACCAAGGGTTCAAATACTTGAACCTATGAGGGACATTTTCATTCAAACCACCACACTCTCCCTGTATTTTGACAGGATCTTTCACCTGCTGTTGTACAAACTGGATAGAGGCACTCAGTGGGGTCTTCACTGAGCCCGCAGGATTCATGAGAGACATTGCATGGGAAACCCTAACACAGATAATGATGTTTGAATGTGAAATGTCCCCATAGGCTTATGATCCTCAGTGAGTGGTATAGTTGGGAAGTTGTGGAACCTTCAGGAGGCAGAACCTTGTTGGAAGAAGCACATCTCTGGGGACGGGTTGGGGTTTTACAGCCATCCCACATTTCCTGTTTAGTGCTTCCTGGGTGTAGACACAATGTGACCAGTCACCCCACACCCCTGGATGTCAAGCACTTGTCCGATGTGTTGTCCCTGGGATAGAATGATTAAGGCCCTAATCCAAGCTGTCTGAAAGAATGATCCACATCAGTGTCTCTGCTGGTCATTCGGCTTCACTCAGCACCTTCCCCACACACACCCCTCATCCCCCAATCCAGCTTCCAACATCATTGCAGGAGACACTGGGACTCACGTGACCATGTTCTTGACATCTTTGTCTCTACCTTTTAAATGTTCTTGATGAATCCACTCAGGTGACCACGTGTCCTCTTGAGTCCTACCTGTCCAGACTTATTATGTTCTGCAGAACATTTTCATCACTAGGTGTTAATCTTCCAGGTCCAACCACACAGACCCGGGTCCTCCATGAAAATGTGGTAATTTTGCATGCTCACTCATTTCGATGTGTTTATCTTCTTGGTCAAAACAGTTTCTCAGAAAAATTATTTGCTGATAAATTCTGCTTTTAATATTCAAAGAACTTCTATGTATGTGTCTCTTCTATGACCTAAAACTTCCTTTTTGAGGGCTGGAGAGAGGGCTCATTGCTGAAGGGCACTTGCTGCTCTTACCGAAGACCCAGGTTTGGTTCCCACTACCCACTCACAACCAGCCCCAGGGGACTGGACACCTTCTTTAGGCCTCCATGGCTACCTGCACATATGCAAACACATATGCATAAATAAGTAAAATAAATCTTTAAAAAATAAAATTAAACATTTTTCTCCAAGATTAAATATAAAACTTTAATTAAAATATAGGAGGCAATAAAATAAAATTCTAATCCTTTTATATAGTCAATGAAATGAAATTGAAAAAAAGAGGCACAGTGGATTTTTTTTAATGGTTCTATCTAATTTTTAAAAAATATTTTATTATCTTCCCTCAAATAAATGAGCTTGGATGATGTTTCTTCTTTATGGAAGCTAAAAGTTTCCAATAAAGTTATTATTCACTTGGTCAATATTAAAATAATTTAATCAACCAAAGAAAATACTGCCTCTGCAGTTAGTGTCTGGTCTGCTAATGGACACCCCCCTCCATAGACCACAGTCACCATTTATTTCTGCTCCATTTAATTCTATGTATATCTGTCTCATCTGAACACCCATTATGGGAGCAGAGAAATATTTCCAATTTTGTCAGCAATGAGAGTCCGACTGTGCAGCCCTCCAGTTCCCAGCATCTGCAGAATTGTTCAAATCTCCAATCTCCACCCACCGACATAGTTGTTATATCCCACTTGCTGTGCAAAAGTGATAATGTTCATGTGATGATAATGTGAGCATGAGTGTACTCACACACATACTCACACATACACATAAACACATACACACACATACTCAGCACACACATATGTACACACACACATACACACATATATACACATACACATATACACATACACAATACTCCCACATACACATATACACACATACTTAAACATATACATATATACATACATATTCATACGTACACATATGCACATACATACACACACTCATACATACACTCATACATACACGTATACACATACACACACTCGCATACACATATTCATATGGCCTACCTTCAGCCTCCACAGTTGCACTTTCTGTATCCTGCACACTGTGACTGATGTGTCTAACTTCTAATGTCCTTGTCCTTTACCAAGCTGCTTGCTTGGCCTTTTTAAAAGACAAGTAAGCTAAAGAAATTTTTTGAGATTTATTTATTTTATTTTATGTGTGAGAGTGTTTTCTTGCATGTATGTCTGTTCACTGCATACATGCCTGGTGCCTTCAGAGGTCAGAAGAAGGCATCAGATCCCCTGCAACTGGAATCACAGATGGTTGTGAGCCACCATGTGGGTGCTGGGAGCTGAACCCAGTTCCTCTGCAGTAGCAGTCAGTGCTCTTAACCACTGAGCCATGTCTCCAGCCCTCCAGCCCTACAAATACTCCACTCCCCACAGCCCTGAGGTTTGCATTTGGTTATGAAAAGTTAACTGGAGAACTGTTACCTTGAAGAGTAGCAGACCTGTTTTTGGAAAGATTACTTGCTGTAGACAAGGAAACAAAGCTTCATTAGGTTTTATGAAAGAAAAGAAACCAGGGAAATGCTGTCATATTCATGAATGTGTATTATGATGATTTCTACCCTTCATTCACTTAATCAATATTTGTCATCAGATAGCTGAAGGAAAATTTTCTGTTCTAAAAAGAATACCATTGTGTACATATCAGTACCTAAATGTGTGGGTAAATTTAAAGAATCAAAAACAGGATCCTGTGGTGGCTGATCATGTCAGCTTGGCACAGCTTGGCACAACTTGGAAAAGGGAGCCTTGATTGAAGAATTACCTCCATCACTCTGGCCTTGGGCATGTCTGTGGGACATTTTCTTGATTGCTAGATGATGGAGGAAGGTCCAGCCACTGTGGGTGGTGTCACCCCTAGGCAGGTGGGCCTGGGCCACATAAGAAAGGCCTTGAGCACAAGCAGGAAGAAGCTGGTAAGCAGTGTTCCTCCATGGTCCTTCCTGCCCTGACTTCTCTCAGGGATGGGCCATGATGTGGAAGTGTAAGCCAAATAAACCCTTTCCTCCTACACATCCCTTTCAGTCACAACAGAAGGCAAACTAGAACAGAAACTGATACCAGGAAACTAGAGTATTGCTGTGACATCCCTGACCATGTTGCTTCCCAAAGGATTGTAGAAGCATTTGGAACTTTGGATTGGAAAAGGGTCTTAGTTACTTTTCTATTGCTGCAAAGAGACACCAGGACCAAGGCAGCTTGTGAAAGAAAGCATTTAATTGCGAGCTTGCTTACAGTTTCAGAGGGGCAGTCAGTAGACTCAGCTGCAGTTGGTAACGAGACCCAAAGGTGAGAAGAATAATGAAAACCATCAGTAGCTCCTGCTGATGGAGCAGCTGCCAAGTGTGAGGCTCTGCATCAAGTCCCTCACGTTAGTGTGTCACGATTCCTGTGATGAGTCTGTAAGGCTGCTCTGAGGCCAGTGCTCACCGAGTTCCTCAAAGCCATGCTACCCTCATCCACAACAAACCCCACCGGAAAGAGCAGCGTGGAAGAAGACAGAAAAAGGGAAACACAAGGAGTTGCTTCCTTCTCCTCAGCAAAGAGCCCAGCACCTGGTGAGATGAAGTCACTCAAAATAATTTGCAGAAAGAATGAGAGATGAAATGTAAAGATAGCAAATTTCAGTAATGGTTCACTCTGCACAGTGAACTTGCCTGTGTCCCTCCCCACAAGCTTTGTGTGTATAATTATACTTTCATAATTCGGAAAATATATATATAAAACTGTGACCAAAATACCCAGAGAGCAATTCCGAGGGGAAAATATTGACCTATTTCAGCTCACGACCTCCGAGAGCTCGGTCCACCATCCTGTGACCCTATGCACTTGAGCAGAGCACCATGGAAGCAGAATCGTGTAGGAGGGGCTTACTGCGAGACTTTTTCAGGAAATGTAAAGACCAACATTTCCCCCAAAGTCACACTACAGTTTCCACTCAGACAGGGGCCCTGTTGGTCTCAGTAAATGCTGTCCAGCCACAGGAAGGATGGCTTGTTTTTCTGAAACCTAGTGTGTAGACTGAATGGTGAATTCTGAATGGTGTCTTGATGGATGATAAAGTGGCCCATGGTGTAGCAAAGTACTGAAGATATGGGGCCTGATTGATTTAAATCAAGAATGGTGTTTCCCTTGAAAACCATTTCCCATGTCTGCCAGGGACACACATTGGAAAGAAAATGACTCCTGAACGCAGACTGTCCGATTTTATAACCGTAAGGCCCATTGTCATCGTCTTTTAAATATTTTTGCTCTGTTCTCACGAGTCTAAGAGTTACAGAATGTGATGTTCCAGTGAGAGATGCTCAAAATAACAAAACTTCTAGAGAAACTCCAACTGCAAAACCATCCTACAGGCAAGAAAAGGCAGACGGGGGGGGGGGCACACAGCTAGAAAAATCTTTATATATTCTTCTGACTAGTTTCATGTCAACTTGACACAAGCTGGAGTCACTGGAGAGGAGGGATCCTCAACTGAGAAAATGCCTCTATAAGGTCAGGCTATCGGCAAGCCTGGAGGGCGTTTTCTTAATTGTGATTGAGGTGAGAGGGCCCTGCCCATTGTGGGTGCTGCTACCCCTGGGCAAGTGGTCTTGGATTCTATTAAAAAGCAGGATGAGTGAGGCTCCAGTCATGTACAGCAAGCCAGTCAGCAGCACCCCTCCAGGGCCTCTGCATCAGCTCCTGCCTCCAGTTTCCTGTCCTGTTTGAGTTATTGTCCTGACATCCTTTGATGATGTGAGCTGGGATGTGGAAGTGTAAGAAGAATAAACCCTTTCCTCCTTAACTTGCTTTTGGTCATGATATTTCATCACAGAAATAGTCACCCTATTGAAGACATGTGTTAAACCTGCAACTGCAATTTAGGATATAAAGGCATCTCTTTCCCTCGAGAACTCTAAGAGATAGAGTAAGACAGTCATTCTTCCCTGATGAGTGAGAGATAGATAAATGGTGGATAGATGATAGGTAGGTAGGTAGGTAGGTAGATAGATAGATAGATAGATAGAACACAGATGGATGATGGGTAGATGACAGATGATTATCACAGTCCAGGGGAAGGCCAGCTCCCCAGAACTGCTCCAGGGTTGTGAATAGAAGACCTCAGAGTAGCAAGGGATTAGGAAAAAATTCTTTTCTATCTAGAGGCTAGACTGTATCTCAGGGTATTTAGAAATAAGTTTCTATCTATCTGAGGGTTAAAATAAGGAAACACATACGCTTTCTGATGGTAACTTTCTCTTTCACTTCATCTTAAAAAATCTTCTCTGAGCATGAGCTGGCTTTCTGGAACCTAGGGCCTATGCTGGGACACTCTGCTCAGCCTAGGTGAAGGGAGGAGGGGACTGGACCTGCCTCAACTGAATCTACCAGGCTGAGCTGACTCCCCAGGGGAGTCCTTGCCTTGGAGGAGGTGGGAATGGGGGGTGGATTGGGGGGAGGGCGGGGGGGGGAGGAGGGAGGACAGGGGCATTCCACATTGTTACATTCTCTATACAGCCAAGTTATATTCCACACTGTTACATTCTCCATAAATTCTCTACATAGCCATATACCCCGTTTGCACAGTTACATCTACACATTTCTTCTCTCTACTCTGTTACATTCCTTCACATATTATTATATCATTTCTTCACTCTTTACTCACTCATTCTCTCATTCATTCACTCCCTCATCTAACTCTCACGCTTCTTTTATCTCTTACTCTTCTCCTTTCTCTCTGCTCATACAGCCACATCCCTCACTCAGTGCTCGCTCTCGCTCTCGCTCTCTCTCCCTCTCTCTCTCTCTCTCTCTCTCCCATACCTCACTCATCTACTGCTCTTTACACAGTTCCTTCACATCCCTTCCTCAGCACACACCCACACACACTCATTCTCTGCCCAGCTCTTCTCACAGCAGTTCTCTCCATGGCTTTTCACTTCTCTCTGCTCATTCAGCTGACACACACACACACACACACACACACACACGCACACACACACACACACACACACACTCACACACTCACACACTCTCTCCTCCTTCTCCTCTCACAGCCAAACTCTGGACAATTACATGTTACATGTTCAGGGTCCGGCCCAATCTCATACCACATGGTAAGTCACAGTTTCTCTCAGGCTAGGAAGGTGCCTGACTGACCAGCGAGCAATGCGTGGCCGTGTATGTAGTCTAAGTTAGTGAGGGTTCCCAGACAGAAAGTCAACAGTTGGCTGAACCTAGAGCCCGTAACATAAACTGAGGCTGAGATTACGTGCAAAAAGTTAATTTGTTTTTGTTTTTGTTTTTCAAGACAGTGTTTCTCTGTGTAGCTTTGGAGCCTGTCCTGGAACTCACTCTGTAGACCAGGCTGGTCTTGAACTCACAGAGATCTGCCTACCTCTGTCTCCTGAGTGCTGGGATTAAAGCCATCACCACCCAGCTTAAAAAGTCAGTTATTACAAGGGGTTATGTCTACCAAAGTTGCTTCAAGCCTGACCTTGATTTAGCAATACAGGAATCTTGTCTTTGTGTATTTTCTGCAAAGGCAGTTAGTCTGTTTTGAATTTGTTCTGAAGTCTAGTATTAGCTGTCTTTGAGACTGAGAATACTGTTATTTTCATGTGTCAATTAAGAAAAATATTCTATATATTTCTATTTATCAGAATTATACAGCTTAAACAGAAATTATCTTCCTGACCATCCAAACTGTAAGTGTGCCCAAAGATGTAAAACACACTAACAGAGGGCTGTGGAAAGCACCCCACAACTGTTCTTTTCAGGGAAGTTATAATAATGGTGGCACGTGAGATACAGCCAGAAAACAACAGGTTTCTACAACCAGTGACCCCATGGACTTTGCCAAGTAGGGCTCCCCTACAGAGAATTATTCATGGTAGGTTGACCTGTTGAACACTAGTTGTCACCTGCTGTATACTCCCATAGTGCTCTGCAGATGATAAACATAGGTAGATAGAAGATAGATAGATGGATAGATAGATAGATGATAGATAATAAATAGATAAATAGGTAGATGATAGAGATACATGATAGATGATAGATAATAAATAGATAAATAGGTAGATGATAGGATAGATGATAGATAGATAGATAGATAGATAGATAGATAGTGTTCTCATCTAAATCTTCTAGATCTTTCCCAAATAGCACCATCAATTATGAACCAAGGATCTGACCCTGTGGAGGACAAACGTAATAGCATCTATGCACTAATGTTCAGATATTTTGAAAATTATCATCAATTTAGTTCCTAATTAAAGTATTATATCTGCACACATCAGGCCCTTCTGTGTGTCACTTAGGCCCTAACTTATTCATACACATAAATCTTAGATTGACTGGGTACCTCTTAGAAATCTGGTCTGAGCACAGCTGCAGCATGTGTGGTGTGAAATTGTGAAGATGGCTCTCCATATTCAGGGTTGCTGTGGTTTTCTCGAAGCAGAGGAGGCTGCTGACCAAGGCACCCGGTCTCCAGCTCTCTTTCTGAATCAAGAGTATCTATGTTCATTTGTGGCCATTTATATATCTCAGAGAGAAAGAGACAGAGAGACAGACAGACAGAGCAAGAGAAAGAGAGAGAGAGAGAGAGAGAGAGAGAGAGAGAGAGAGAGGGAGAGAGAGAGACGGACAGACAGAGATAGAGAGAGACAGAGAGAGACAGAGACAGAGAGAGAAGGAGACAAAGAGACAGAGACTGAGAGAGACAGAGAGAAACAGACAGAGACTGAGAGAGATAGAGACATAGACAAATAGAGAGACAGAGGAGACAGAGACACACAGAGACAGAGACAGAGAGACACAGAGAGACAGAGATGGAGACACAGAGAGATTTAAATGTCTCTTAAATCATACGCTTATATGGATAACATTTCAAGCCAATCCAAAAGAAGTCCAGGAAATTCAATAGCAAACTAGACCCAAAATTGGGAATCTAAGACTACCAGACTATTAAATATTAAAACTCAGGGTCTGCATGATGACTCATTAAAAACACCTGCCAGCAAGCCTGCAGCTCTGTGCCTGATCTCCAGGACCCACTGGGCGGAAGGAAAGAACCAACTTCTGCAGTCGTTATCTGACCCCCATGTGCACACCGTGGCGTGTACACAAGCACACAAATCGATAAAATATCATTTAAATTTTTCAAGAAAAAGATTCAAGCTTGTTTGAGTGCCATGGCGTGGTTTTCTGTAAATTTTTCCTAAAATTCCATTCTTAGGTTGGATGTAAAATGCTCAGGGATGTAACATTTCTCAATGACTCTATTATAAGCTATGGTTCCTCTGGCAGGTGATCTGGACCACAGACTGAACTGTGCTCCCATTTTATAGATAAGACACCGAGGCTTAGGAACCCCTAACCAGGAGCACAGCGAGGGGTGATTTCTAGCCACAAATGGATGCATCCTTTTGTATATATGAATGTGTATCAGTGTGTGTGTGTGTGTGTGTGTGTGTGTGCATTTGCTTGGATGCCTGCTCCATTTTATTTTCATTCATGACCCCTTCAAATGGACTGCAAGGATGAAGCCAAGGTCCTAAGCTCCAACCCTTAACAGATGTGGGAGATGTCTGTTTATAGCTGGATCTTTAGTGAGAAGACTCTAGCCAGATCCATGTATTTGAATGTCCCCAAAGTGGGCACAACACTGCAATTCTGCGGCAGCCCTGGTTCCCTGCTGAGGAGGCAGCTGAGCTTCGGAATGCAGGAACTGGTGCTTGTGTCTGCTTGGGAGAAGCTTTGGCTCCATCACCTCAGGCATCAAAGTGGGCCGGAGCAGTTTGCAATTAGACGTTTTCATTTGCATTTTTCTTCCCAACAGCTGTTTAAAGTGCGCTCTTAGACACGTTGGCTGCTGACTCTGGGGGCAGGATTCGCTTCTTACACAGACCTGGAGGCAGCAGGGATTCCAGCAGGGCCGTCTCCAGACCTCAGGAACACACAGGGCAGCTCTCTCACACCATCTCTTGTTGGTTTGTTTCGTGGGTCCCTCCCCATGTTGTTCAGGTGATCTTAGAACAAGCGTTCAGTCTCTTAAGTTTAATTTTCTCTGATGAAATGGAGTAAGGCTCTGGATTTCCCCAGGGTTCTTGTGCAGATGATGCGAGCCAATATTTACACCTCAGTGAGGGGCCAACAGCAGACACGGCCAGGAAGCATTTGGCTGTCATCGTGATGAAAGTTGGGCAGGGAAAGTTGGGGTCCTTTGGGAGTGACTATGGAGGTCCAGGATGCTCTGCAGAGTTGGGGAAGCCTTCTGATTTAGGAGACATATGCATGCTATTAGCATATATTAATTTTACATAATATTGCATGCCACCATGACTTTTCATACATATGTAATGTATTTTGATCGTATTCACCCCATTGACCTCCGTTATCTCCCTCACTCCCCCTGCCCTTCTTCCCATCTAGAGGTGATACAGTAAACAAAGATTTCATGTCCACGTAGGAAAACATGGAGCAGGCATCTTGCGATGGTTGCAAATGTTTAGACTTGGAAGCCCTCCGCATCGCCTTTTTCTGCTGCTAAAGGCAGTTCACAGCACTGTGGTTGTTGTGTGACACTTTCCAACACTCGTGTAGTATTTCTAAATGCGTTCAACCGTGCAAACTCTGAGGAAGTGCGGTGGTAGAAGGCTGGCACTTTCAGTGCAGGGCTGGGCAGTCATCCACGTGTGGGACCAGATGATGCTGTGGAGGATGCTTTACCCAGTGTAAGCCGCCTAGCCACATCCCTGGTCTGTACCAGCTGTTCCATCCAAAATGTCTCCAGGCCTGGAGGGCGGGCTCAATGTGTGCGCTGCCCTTCCAGACAACTCTTGTTCAGTTAGTAGTACCCAGGGACGGGCAGCTCACAACCACCTGTAACTCCAGTGCCAGGAGACACACTTCCTCTTCTGACCTCTGCAGGCACTGCACAAACATGCACAAAACC
This sequence comes from Peromyscus nudipes, assembly GCA_902168325.1. Lineage (NCBI taxonomy): Eukaryota > Metazoa > Chordata > Mammalia > Rodentia > Cricetidae > Peromyscus > Peromyscus nudipes. The sequence continues at coordinate 3,279 of CABHPH010151370.1, read as the reverse complement.
ACACACACACACACACACACACACACACACACACACGAGCACACATTCATGCTCACACATGTACACATGCTTGTGTACGCACATACACCACACACACACGTGCACCCACACACAGAAGTAAGAATGAAATCTTCAGAAGAGTTTCTGCATGTGCCTAACCTTCCGCCTGCTGCAGGGAAAGTCACTCTAGGGTGAGAATCATGATTCTAATGAACTTACCTCAGAAGCTCACAGCGTTTGTGCTGAATAAACCACAGTTTATTCTTCCAAGCTCAATGATAGGAGAGAATAAAAAAAAGTAATAATAAAATCAAAGTCAACCTGTGCCTTGGTCAGAGTCTAGAGTGGGTCTCTAGGAATGAGATACATTCTGCCTCATGGCAACAAATTGATCTGGAGCCAGGCTGCCAGTGTCCTCATTGCTGAATAGTTCTAGGTAGAACTGGCCAAAACAGAAATCTGCTCAAGTTCTGGAGATGGCCACCACACCAAAGGGCTCTGGGGTCTAATGGAGGGATGGACCCAGGCAGAAGGACACAGTCCACTCCAGCATCTGATGTCTGATGGAGGGATGGACCCAGGCAGAGGGACACAGTCCACTCCAGCACATTGTTCTTTCCCCTCCTTGCCCAGTATTTGTTCTTAAATCTGGTCCCACTAACCTCTCACAGCCCCAGCCTGCTGACTTGATCTTGCAGTGAGGTGTGGGTGGGGCCACCTTCCACAGGCAGCAGCTTTCTCTTCAGGAAAGTTCTTTTGTACCCGGGCATGCTCATCTTATCAGGTTCCCCCAGCAAGCTCTGGCAGCCTCTGAGGAGTGCTTTTGGAGGTCTGCCCAAGGACTTGCTCTCTCCTCGTGACTTCCTCTTCTATGGCCTTGCCTCTCAGCTCAGCTTCCCCCATGACTGGGCAATATTAAGTTTCTATATCTCACATCCCTTACTCCATAACACTTGCTGTGGTTGAGAGACTGACATTTGATGGCGGTCCTCTCTGCCTCAGCCTACTCCAGGATGAGCATTTCAGAAGCCACTGCTGTCTAAGACATTGTGAGTCATGTCCATCCCAAGGGAGGACATTTAGGATGTGATTCATCACTCAGAACAGAGGCTGAGCAGACAGGGCCAGCAGTCAACTTCCTTTCTGATTCAATAGGCGGTAATACATTTACCCGCTCCTGAGAGAGGGCATGTCTGTTCTAGCAGTCAATTTGTCTGGCTTACAACAGGATAGTAGACTAAGGAGAAAATGAACTCTTTCCAGGCCAAACAAGCGAGGCTTTAGAACCCATGAGCCCCAGATTTAAGACTGGCTTGGCTGATGAGTTCGGCAGCATGGGGCTCACCTCCTTCCACTGAAAGTGTCTGGCCCTGTGCGAGGCTTGCACTCCCTCTGTCTTAGTTCACCCTCCCCAGCACTGACCAAGAGCAGTGGATTCCTGACAGGTTGTTCATGTAAGAGAGAATGGAGGGAGGCACTGAGCAAGGGGAAGGGAAGAGAGGCAGGGCAGGGCAGTGAGCAAGGGATTTGTTATTGAGCAGGTGAGTGTCATGGGTGATTGGAGTTCAGTTCTTGGGGAGCCCTGGGGTGCAGGGTAGAAGATGTGTCTCACTGGCGCTGCTGATTTTGGGAAGAGTGTTGACTCCTGATGTGCACTGTGAACCTGCTCTGCACACAGTAGAAGAGCTGGGCCCACCCAGATGGAGACCCTGGCAGCAGGAAATGGTCCAGTACGACGACATAAGATGCCTGGGGCCCAGGGCAACAGCCTGCAGGCACCCGTGCATCTGGTGCTCTCTGGACCCTCAGATTCTGTGCATATGGCTCAGGACTAAGACATCAATCAGATCTTAGAAGAAGAACATTGATAACTGTACAAATTGTGTCTTGTCTCTAATCTCAGTGAACGCGACAGTTACCACTGTCTCTGAATCCCCAGCCCTTCATATCCAAGCATTTCTCCCTCGTGATCTTGTGGCTACACGTGCACAGTGAAGTGTGTGTTGTATTACTTGCTCAGTTTGTTTATTTCTTATTATTCTTCGCTTGGGGTCCCCTTCAGATGTAATGGACACACCTCTCTCTTTTTGCTCTTGATCAGAAATGTACCACTGGGCCAGAGAAAAGTGGCCGCTACTGGAGAATGTCATAGAACAACGATGTCTCTGTTCTTTTGTGCTGCTGTTAATAGCACACCTGAGGCTGGGCAGCATAGTAAGTAAAGAGATTTGCTTGGCTTGTGATGCTGCTGGCCAAAAAGCCTAAGCAGCACGGGTGCTGGCGTGTGGTGGGGACCCCTGGCTGTGTCACAGCGCGGCAGAAGAGTAAAGGGAAAGCAGGCGCAAGGAAGGGACCAAGCAGGTGGAGTAGCCTCGGCTAATAGCAACCTGCTGTCCTGGTTAAGTGTTCTAGTCTCATGGTACTGAGCCAACTCCCAAGGTGTGGACATCACTCTCCTCCCTCGAGGGCTTGCCTAGTAAAGGGAGAGTGGCCAGGACATCAGGTCATTATGAAGCTCCGTCTTTCCCTCTGGCTAAGTGGTCATCTGCCGCACTGAGATCCCTGATGTCTGTCTCTCTCTTGTTATGAACTACCGCACTTCTCCCTCACTGTCGTGTCCCTGGACGTCTCGGCTCAGGGACTTCTTGAAATTCTGAGCTGAGTTAGTGTCCACTGTTGTGGGAATTTGATCCCTCCTTCAGCCAATGGCATTGGGGTGACAAGCCCTAGGGTGTGGTCTCGTCTGCATACGTGACTGGATAAGAACTGAGGAAGAGTTCTGAGGGTTGCACGCTCTCTCTTGGGTGGTTGGAACAGGAGCGAAGGTGGAGAAGTGTGGCTTGCAGTTGGTTCCCAGTGCCCTTGGGTAGAACGTCAGGACAACAGCTGGATCAGCAGCTGGATCAGCAGCGGCATTATTCCCATTTCACCCCTTAATAAATTCATGACCAGACTTTCGTGGGATCTCACTTCAGTCCACTGGAATTGCTCTGGACTCTCCAGCACCTGGGCCGGAGCTTTGATTCAGGGGTCTGGTGGGCTAAGCTACGATCATCTAGAGCCTTTTCTGAAACATGAGGTACAGAAGTGCCCTCCATCCCTGCTATCAACGTCAGCACTTAGGAAACATGCATTTATTATTTGTGGCTTTGTCCATTTATTTGCTTTTTGTGTTTGTTCACTTAAGAATTTTACTTGTTGTACGCATGTGTCTGTCTGTGAGTGTGGACACCTGTGTGGCACAGCACACGGAAGTCAAGAGACATCTTTCAGGAGTCC